>CM042179.1:49064768-49094768 GCA_023376005.1 Doryteuthis pealeii
CATATTTCTCCAAAACCAAAAAGGATTTGAGTTCAATCCTCACTAAGGGCTTTTTACTTATTATTTCTGACTGTGCTGTTAAATAATTTGAAAAAGTAATGAAAATATTGATTAAAATTAAGAATGATAATACTGAAAATAATTAAAAATTATGAATTTAACAGGATTTGATGGTTGACCCACCGATATATTGAACCATATTTCTCCAAAACCAAAAAGGATTTGAGTTCAATCCTCACTAAGGGCTTTTTACTTATTATTTCTGATTGTGCTGTTAAATAATTTGAAAAAGTAATGAAAATATTGATTAAAATTAAGAATGATAATACTGAAAATAATTAAAAATTATGAATTTAACAGGATTTGATGGTTGACCCACCGATATATTGAACCATATTTCTCCAAAACCAAAAAGGATTTGAGTTCAATCCTCACTAAGGGCTTTTTACTTATTATTTCTGACTGTGCTGTTAAATAATTTGAAAAAGTAATGAAAATATTGATTAAAATTAAGAATGATAATACTGAAAATAATTAAAAATTATGAATTTAACAGGATTTGATGGTTGACCCACCGATATATTGAACCATATTTCTCCAAAACCAAAAAGGATTTGAGTTCAATCCTCACTAAGGCTTTTACTTATTATTTCTGACTGTGCTGTTAAATAATTTGAAAAAGTAATGAAATATTGATTTAAATTAAGAATGATAATACTGAAAATAATTAAAAATTATGAATTTAACAGGATTTGATGGTTGACCCACCGATATATTGAACCATATTTCTCCAAAACCAAAAAGGATTTGAGTTCAATCCTCACTAAGGGCTTTTTACTTATTATTTCTGATTGTGCTGTTAAATAATTTGAAAAAGTAATGAAAATATTGATTAAAATTAAGAATGATAATACTGAAAATAATAAAAATTATGAATTTAACAGGATTTGATGGTTGACCCACCGATATATTGAACCCATTTCTCCAAAACCAAAAAGGATTTGAGTTCAATCCTCACTAAGGGCTTTTTACTTATTATTTCTGACTGTGCTGTTAAATAATTTGAAAAAGTAATGAAAATATTGATTAAAATTAAGAATGATAATACTGAAAATAATTAAAAATTATGAATTTAACAGGATTTGATGGTTGACCCACCGATATATTGAACCATATTTCTCCAAAACCAAAAAGGATTTGAGTTCAATCCTCACTAAGGGCTTTTTACTTATTATTTCTGACTGTGCTGTTAAATAATTTGAAAAAGTAATGAAAATATTGATTAAAATTAAGAATGATAATACTGAAAATAATTAAAAATTATGAATTTAACAGGATTTGATGGTTGACCCACCGATATATTGAACCATATTTCTCCAAAACCAAAAAGGATTTGAGTTCAATCCTCACTAAGGGCTTTTTACTTATTATTTCTGATTGTGCTGTTAAATAATTTGAAAAAGTAATGAAAATATTGATTAAAATTAAGAATGATAATACTGAAAATAATTAAAAATTATGAATTTAACAGGATTTGATGGTTGACCCACCGATATATTGAACCATATTTCTCCAAAACCAAAAAGGATTTGAGTTCAATCCTCACTAAGGGCTTTTTTACTTATTATTTCTGACTGTGCTGTTAAATAATTTGAAAAAGTAATGAAAATATTGATTAAAATTAAGAATGATAATACTGAAAATAATTAAAAATTATGAATTTACAGGATTTGATGGTTGACCCACCGATATATTGAACCATATTCTCCAAAACCAAAAAGGATTTGAGTTCAATCCTCACTAAGGGCTTTTTACTTATTATTTCTGATTGTGCTGTTAAATAATTTGAAAAAGTAATGAAAATATTGATTAAAATTAAGAATGATAATACTGAAAATAATTAAAAATTATGAATTTAACAGGATTTGATGGTTGACCCACCGATATATTGAACCATATTTCTCCAAAACCAAAAAGGATTTGAGTTCAATCCTCACTAAGGCTTTTTACTTATTATTTCTGACTGTGCTGTTAAATAATTTGAAAAAGTAATGAAAATATTGATTAAAATTAAGAATGATAATACTGAAAATAATTAAAAATTATGAATTTAACAGGATTTGATGGTTGACCCACCGATATATTGAACCATATTTCTCCAAAACCAAAAAGGATTTGAGTTCAATCCTCACTAAGGGCTTTTTACTTATTATTTCTGACTGTGCTGTTAAATAATTTGAAAAAGTAATGAAAATATTGATTAAAATTAAGAATGATAATACTGAAATAATTAAAAATTATGAATTTAACAGGATTTGATGGTTGACCCACCGATATATTGAACCATATTTCTCCAAAACCAAAAAGGATTTGAGTTCAATCCTCACTAAGGGCTTTTTACTTATTATTTCTGATTGTGCTGTTAAATAATTGAAAAGTAATGAAAAATTGATTAAAATTAAGAATGATAATACTGAAATAATTAAAAATTATGAATTTAACAGGATTTGATGGTTGACCACCGATATATTGAACCTATTTCTCCAAAACCAAAAAGGATTTGAGTTCAATCCTCACTAAGGCTTTTTACTTATATTTCTGACTGTGCTGTTAAATAATTTGAAAAAGTAATGAAATATTGATTAAAATTAAGAATGATAATACTGAAAATAATTAAAAATTATGAATTTAACAGGATTTGATGGTTGACCCACCGATATTAACCATATTCTCCCAAACCAAAAAGGATTTGAGTTCAATCCTCACTAAGGGCTTTTTACTTATTATTCTGATTGTGCTGTTAAATAATTTGAAAAAGTAATGAAATATTGATTAAAATTAAGAATGATAATACTGAAAATAATTAAAAATTATGAATTTAACAGGATTTGATGGTTGACCCACCGATATATTGAACCATATTTCTCCAAAACCAAAAAGGATTTGAGTTCAATCCTCACTAAGGCTTTTTACTTATTTTTCTGACTGTGCTGTTAAAGAATTTGAAAAGGTAATGAAAAAAAAAAAAAAATTGATAAATTTAATTTGAAGGTTGACCTACTTGTACATTTAACCAGATTTCTCCAACATCATAAAAAGGATTTGAGTTCAATCCTCACTAACAGCTCATTGTCAACAAACCAACTGTATTTTTACAGGAAAAAAGATTTTTATTATGTTGATGTCTTAAGAGTCAATTCTGTTCAAATCATCATCATCATCATCATCATCATCATTCCATTAGAGAACGTCACTTATGAGTTCGTCCTTGCTTCTCCAGCTGTCCAGCATACCTTGTTCATCTTACTCAAATGGTTTGTGTGATAGCTTAAAAACTTTAATATTAAAATTTACTATTAAAATGAATAAAAACTTGAAAAAAATTAATATTAAAATTTCACAGTGAAATTGACTTTAAAAAAAAAAATATCTTCAGTTTTGGTATTAGTTTTTAAATCAAAAATGAAATGAAAATTTGAATATTTTTTCTAAGAGAAAAACTGATAAAATAATTAATATATACTTACTTTTTATTCTAATAGGTCGAAAAAGTTGAAAAATAATTTTTTATGATAAGAAAACAAACAATAGTTACTGAGAAGCGTCTCGTCTCTTTGTATAAATACAAAACAAATATGTCAGTTTTGCTCTTCCATATATTCTAAGAATCACACATTACTATTCAACAATAAAATTACAAATTCTTTTTAAAATATTAATATAGTGTGGATCGGACCAATTTTTAGTTCACCTGAATTCTAAAATTCATATATTTGAATATCCGTGAAAAATTCAATTTTTTTACGCAGAAAAAAAAATTATTTAATTTAAAAAAAAAAAATATCTAAGCACACAAAAGATTGAAAATCTCTTAAAAATTAATTTCTTAAAAAAAAATTTTTTTTGACAATTTAATAGAATATAGTACATACCAATTAAAAAGCAAAAAAAGTTTTCAAATAATAATATTATAACATTTTTTTGCACTTTTTATTTCCGATTTCATTAATTTTTCCTAAATAATCTACTGCGTTGTATGTTATACAATTTCTTTGATATAGTTATTCAGATCTTATCTCTATTGAAGAAAGTAAAAAAGTTTTCTCATGGGTCATTTATTTTATCTCATGAAATACAATAGAGTGGTAGAAAAAAATATTTTCCCTAATATATTTTAGGAAAAAACTATTTCAGATATATTTACATCCAAAGGTAAATATTCATGGAAATTTTCGTGAAAATCAGACTATTAATTGATTTTTAATAGAATTAAAAAAAAAAATATCTTATTGTAACTTGTTTTTAGCTACGTTAAATTTCAGTTGATTTAACAGTGCAAAAATGAAAACATTGTTTTTCAATCATAATTTTTATTATTTCCGTAAGCTGAAAAACTTCTTTTTAAAATCATCAGGAGTTTGTTTAATATTTTTTCTTTCGAATGTAAAAAATTTTTTCACGAAAATATGAATTTTTCTGCAAGTTTCATTGTGTTAAATATAGGGGGGGGAGGGTAAATTTCACTGGGGAAAATTGGTGGTACCTAAAGATACAAGTCCTTGATACAAGATCCCAGCAGATCCCAGTAGGGTTCGTCTGAGTAGGATCTAGTTTACTAATTTTTGTCAGTGGCATGCAAGATTAAAGTAGGCAATAAGCAGGTGCCGAAGATGTTAACTAAACCTTTAACATAAATTCGTATCAGCGGGCATCCAAATAGCTTAGTTATTGGACTCAGATGTCTTTTAAATTCAAAACTACAGGAATCCTCCGATCAACATGGTTAATGCGTCTTCAAAATATTTGCGTTCATAGAAATGTCATTACTAGAAAAAAAATAAAATAAAATAGAAATAACGTAATTATTTATTGACTGCGTCTTTAAAAAAAAAATCTAAATAAGATTTTATTCATTTCTAGCTTGATATTTTTTTCCAAATAAACGTTTCTCGTTATGGACGCCCAGCTGCCTGCACATTGTGGACATTTTAGTTGCCTTGTCTGTGTTTGATTTCCTGATATCCTACCATGTCCGATTATTGTGGGGAGCCACGCACAAACCGAAGCTCATACGGTGGGCCAGTGTAAAAATTATATGAAATCAAATTCATTATAGTTATTAATGGCCTCTAAGATTATCTATATATTAATACTCGTGTTCCTTAATTGTACGACTGTTATTATCTTGCAACACCCTCTGGTTAAAAATGAGACCATCTATCAAATTCATTATAGTTGTTAACAGTCTCTAAGATTATCTATATATTTATATTCTTGTTCCTCAATTATATGACCGTTATCATCTTGCAACACCCTCTGGTTAAAATGAGCCAGTCCAAATCATTTAGTGTTAGTTTAATGGGAAAATAAATAAATAATCTGGGTTCTGATTTTTCTGGGTCACCCTGTAATATGTTTTAATTTTCCGACCGATTTGCGACGGTCTGTCCAAAACTTACTAGATGAATTGCAAATCTATATATCAATACTCGTATTCCTTAATTGTATGACCGTTATCATCTTGCAACACCCTCTGCTTAAAAATGAGCCAGTCCAAATCATTTAGTGTTAGTTTAATGGGGAAATAAATAAATAATCTGGGTTCTGATTTTTCTGGGTCACCCTGTAATATGTTTTAATTTTCCGACCGATTTGCAAGTTTAGCCTTGTAAACATTTGATTCAGATGTACATATTTGTTGATCTTAACTAAACATTTGACAAAATAGATCCCAGCGGATCCCAGCAGATCCCAGTAGGGTTCGTCTGTGTAGGATCTAGTTTACTAATTTTTGTCAGCGGTATGCAAGATGCCAAAGATGTTAACTAAACCTCTAACACAAATTCGCACCAGCGGGCATCCAAACAGCTTAGTTGTTGGACTCAGATGTCTTTTAAATTCAAAACTACAGGAATCTTCAGAACAACGTCGTTAATGCGTCTTCAAAATTTCAGCATTCATCGAAATGTCGTTAGTAGAACAAACAAAACAAAAAAAAAGAAATAACGTAATTATTCATTAGCTGCATCTTTAAAAAAAAATCTAAAAAAAAAAAAAAACGAAATTGTAATAAATAAATAAATAAATAGAATATTTTAGGGTGATAAGTTTAGTTTGTTTTGAACAAGATTTTTTTTAAACATCAAGGTAATTATTAATTTTATTTTTTTAAGGATAAATCTTTGAATTTTTTTTTTTTTTTCAATGGTTATTTTTTTTTACATAATCCAAAAAGGTATACTATTAAAAAGCAACAACAACAAACAAAAACTAAAAATTTTTTTTTTTAAATTAAACAAATTTAAACACTTTTAAAACTTTATTTGAAATTGGAGAAAGTAATATAAACCTTGATCAGTTATACAACATCAAAGTCATCCTTGTAGTGCAACTAATTTAACCAATAGCTGGGTAGAATAAGGGGTTTCATATTTTTCCCAAGGGTATTAGTATGAAAGTGAATGCAATACCAATGACTGGAGATCAAACTCACTTACATCAGAGTCCAGCATGTTACCTACTACTACTGAGGGAGCCTCAGTAATAAGTCTATTTTATGTTTGATTTCTTTTAAGAAATATTTTTCTTTCTTTTTTTAAAAAAAGAAGATTTTATTCATTTATAGCTGATACATTGAACTAGATTTCTTATTACCTACTACGCTCCCTCAGTAATAAGTCTATTTTATTGGGAAAGGTATAAATCCTACTCTCCCTCCAGCTAGGGGTAAATAGTAGGAGAGACTGGGTTCTTTAACCATGGCTAGGTAACCAGTCTGGGAGAAGGAAAACTCTGAATTCAAACCTGTTGAACTCCGCTTAAGAAATTGACCTTGTGTCATATCCTGCTCGTGCGGAGGAGTTCGTAAATATATATATATATATATACAATATGTTGTATATAAGTTAGTGTGATAGGAAATGGGCTTGTCAACCTAAGTTCAAATCCTGGATGAGATTGTTTGCATTTCACATAGTGCTAATAGCCTTGGAAAAGGTATGAATCCAACTATTCTCCCTTCAGCAATGGGTAAATAGTAGGGCAGACTGGGCTCTTTAACCTTGGTTAGGCAACCAGTCAAAGAGAAGGAAAACTCTAAATTCAAACCTGTTAAACTCTGCTTAAGAAATTGACCCTGTGTTGCATCCTGCTAGTGTGGAGGTTTTGGTATATTTATATATATATATATATATATATATATATATATATATGTGTGTGTTGAAAAAATGAATAAAGGAAAGAAAGTATAGAATGGATAATATAGGATATTTTAATCAATTTTACTTACACGTGGTTCGGTCAGGAGTTTATCCATGTGTACATTATTATAAAATAATAATAGTTTGAATAATGTACACATGGATAAACTCCTGACCGAAACACGTGTAAGTAAAATTGATTAAAATATCCTATTTTATCCATTCTATACTTTCTTTCCTTTATTCATTTTTGCAACATACTGTCGGATCCACTTCCAGTTTCAGTTTACATATATATATATATATATTTTCAGCTAGGAAAGTTTGGCCCAAGACCATCCTCAGTGGTGGCAGGCTCTCTGTAGGGGACTGTTCATGTCTGAAGTCACCTTGGCGCAACACCATGAAGCTAAGAGGTCCAGAAAAAAGCAGCGGCAACAAAGCACCGGCACATCAACATCTTAAAGGACAGCCTTCAAATGCGACATCTGTGGTTGAGAATGTTTTCAACATTGGACTTTACAGTCACATGAGGCGCTGTAACTTCTGGGGCAAAAACTTATAATCTTCCAAGACTGAAATGCTATATAATAATAATAATAATAAATATATATATATATATATATATATATATGTATATATATATATATATATATATATATATATATATATTATATAAAGAAAATTTGAAAAAACAAGTGTTCGAAAATGGGATGAATTTAATTATCGGTGTTTAAAACATTTCGGTTACATTTAACCTTCATCAGGATGTATCTTGGGGTGAAGAAATGATGGATGTTTTTATATAAAACATCCATCATTTCTTCACCCCAAGAGACATCCTGATGAAGGTTAAATGTAACCGAAATGTTTTAAACATCGATAATTAAATTCATCCCATTTTCGGAACACTTGTTTTTTTCAAATTTTCTTTATATTGTCGGATTTAATTTCCATATTTACTCCCATATATATATATATAACAAAAATATCTCTTGGCAGAGAAATGGAATGCATTGGAAACCAAATATGAAATCCATCTTTATAAAAAAAAACAACTTTCCACAGATAAAAAAAAAGGGGTCACATTTCACAATGATGTACCAGATTGGGATAAAAAAATTATAAACTGGAACAAAATTCTCTTCTGACTTCAACAGTTATCAGAGCTGGGATAATACCAGCCCTGACCTATCAAGATAAATGTTCCTCTTCATACTATCAATGTGAGGGCAAATGTAACACCCCCACCTAAAAATAAAAATATATATAAAAGCTATATAAAAACTATATATAGTATATATAGCATATAAAAACTATATATATATATAGTATATATAGCATATCCATCTCTCACTCTAGGTCTCAGGTATATGTATTTATGTATAGTATGCATGTATGTAAATGTATACTTGCAAAGGTTTTTATACATACTAGCAAATATATGCACCCTCTGGGTGCAAGTATTTAAGTTTTAATGTAATGAAATATCGCATTAAATTAGAAAGGCTAATGAAACTAAATAAGAATGCAGATAAAAAGATTTGAAACAGAGGGGGATATAATCGAAAAATAGAACAACTGAAACTTACTCTTCCATCACTCTCGTCTTTCATTGTTATTTTTTCTGATTTAACTATTTATTTAAAAGAGGAAGTAAAGAATAAAATTACAGTTATCTTTTCTTGTTAATGGATTTCATTTAAGATTCATTGAAGAGATTTTTGCTTATATTCATTAAAATAAAACCAAACAGTTAGAAACCAATAATACTAAGCATATATTTATTAAAATCACATTTTTAATATCAATATGCAAATTAACCTTCCCATTCACACTGCAAACCGCTATTTTTGTATATATAAATACAATTGCATGTTATTAGTATGTAGATATGGTTAACAGTATAAATAATGTAAAACAATTTTATTGATAATTGGGGTTTGAATAAAAATGAAATCACGGTGAATGTGACGTAAATAACTAAGGGAACTGTGGCTTGAGTAGTAATATAGTTTCGGTTACAGTCAGAAAAACACACAATCTCCATTATAATAAGATTTACTCTGTGTCTGTGTGATTATAGGTATATGCATCAATATTTCCAAATATTAAAATATACATACCTATGTATACATGTACTTACTTATAAAAATTGTGTCCTGTGTATTCAAGAATAAGTATATAAATCAATAGTTCCATCTTTCTCTCATATATATATATGTGTATGTGTGTGTATGTATATATATATGAGAAATAAGAAGTGAAAACCAATTTTGTTGAGTGTTTTATATATTCATTATGATGTTTCACCTTGTATGAGCTTCATCAGATAAGGAATTATTGTAATAAGAAAGCGAAAGTAAAGCTGAAAACTAAATACTACTACTACTACTACTACTACTATTAATAATAATAATAATAATACTGCAAAAACAAAAACAATAACAACCACACATACAAAAGAGGCATCAAAAACATAAATACATAGAATGCATATAATCACTACCTTCCCTCATGCTAGGTCTTGGGTAAGACCCGGTGAAGGATTGTGAGAAAGCAAACGTAAATCTGAAAACTAAATACTACTACTACTACTACTAATAATAATAATAATAATAATAATAATACAACTAATACTATTAATACTAATTCTTATACTAATACTAATACTGCAACAACAACAAAAACAACACAATAATAATAATAATGATAATAATAATAATAATAATATGTGACGGTGATACCAGTAATAGTTGGAATGCAAGGAACATTCCCCTATGGTTTGGAAAACAGACTGGTAGAATTGGTAATCAGAGGAAGCATTGAGACCATAACATTGTTAAGATCGGCTAGAATACTCAGAAGGGTCCTGGGAGATATGAAGAGACTTGCTGTCACTCCAGTGATAGACCACCAGCTAGTGCTGGTGTGAAAAACTCATATTGAGTGCAGTAATAATAATAATAATATGCAAGGTACAGATGGATCACCTAATCCTGGCCAGGAGACCGAACCTAGTATTGATCGACAAGAAGAAGAGAACTGTTCATCTCGTGGATTTTACTGTCCCGGCTGACCATCAGTGAAAATGAAAGAGAGAAAATATAGACAAAATACTTGGACCTTGCAGAGAACTGAGGAAGCTGTGGACATGAAGGTGAAGGTCGTACCAATTGTATTGTGCCCTTGTAACATCCCAAAGCTCTGGAAAAGAATTTGGGTAAATTGGAAATCAGAGGAAGAATCGAGACCATCCAAATTACAACACTGTTGGGAATGGCTAGAATCCTCAGAAGAGTCCGGACGGAGACTTACTGTCACTCAGCCTCCAATGAACCACCAGCTACGACTGATGTGAAAACCTAATAATAATAATAATAATAATATAAGTAATTGTCATTTCAGAGACAGCCACCTGTTACTACCAAATGTAAAGGTATAGTAAATAATATTCATCAGTCTATTTAAATATAGATAATTGCACCTTGAGGAACTGCGCATCTCCTTGAAAGTAAGGATCTGGATTGGGAAGGTTATCTATGGAATTAGTGCAAAAATTAAATTATGAGCATGTAATGTTGTTGGAGTTATTAATTTTGAAATGTTTTAAGTTTTATTCATCTTTATAGGGTATTAGATTTTTTTTAACTAGTTGATAATGTAGAAAGCTCATAGTCTACCAATTAGTTAAGTGTAGTTATTTATTGGTGATACTGTATACTTAATATTTTGGTCGGTAGTTTGAGTTTATGGCATGCCAAACCCTTTTTGGCTTATTTTAATGCCGAAGAATTGTTTTATTCGAATTTATGTTGGGTCTATTTTATGTTGAGTGATGCCAATAAGGAGACAAACACATCAAAGCAAAAATTGATAAGACCCAACAAAATAGTAAATGTAGACTTTGGTGGTAATAGAGATGGAGACTGTAAACCATATACTCTGTGGAATGTAGCAAACTAGCACAACGAGAATACAAAACTAGACACGACTGGGTTGGGAAGGTGATCCACTGGGAATTATGCAAAAAATAAAATTTTGACCACCAACAAAATGGTATATGCATAAACCAGAATCTGTTCTTGAGAACGAAACGCATAAAATTCTCTGGGACTTTGAAATAAAAAGAAAGAACTTGTCAAACTTGGTGGATTTTGCAGTGCCAGCAGATCACAGGGTGAAGTTAAAGGAAAATGAAAAAAAATGGGACAAATATCTGGACTTGCAGAGACTGAAAAAGTTTATGGAATATGAAAGTGAAGGTGATACCAATTGTAGTTGGTGCACTTGGAACAGTCCCAAAGGGATTGGAAAAGGGCTTGGAAAGTTTGGATATCAAGGAAGGATTGAAACATTCAGAACACTGCACTGCTTGCAATCTGCCAGAATATTCAGAAGAGTCCTGGAGACCTGAGGAGATTTGCTGTCACTCAGACTCCAAGTGAAAGACCATCAGCTAATGCTGATGTGAAAACTCAAAGGAGTAAATAATAATAATAAATAATAATAATATAAAAAATACCACAAAAGAATGGCCCAGCAACTGAACAGATAATTACAAGAAACAGAAGTACCTGAATGGATGACGAAAGGAATAACTACCATATAAATATCAAGAAAGACCCTCAAAAAGGAAAAATACCAGCAATTATAGACCGATAACTTGTCTACCCATGATGTGGAAAATATTGACTGCCGTTATAAAAGAAGAAATATTACTTTTCACTCATTGGCGAAACCTTTTCCCAGAAGAACAGAAAGTATGTCACAAGGGAAAAAGAGGAACTCATGATTTACTGTTATATGACCGCAATACATTCTTAAAGAAGTAAAAATAGACGGAAAAATATTGCAATGGCCTGGATCGAACTACAGAAAAGCATATGACATGGTCCACAATACCTGGATTTCAGAATGTTTAAAAATGTCAAAATTTCCAACAAACATCATGAATTTAATTGAAAAAACACCATGGAAAGCTGGAGAGTTCAATTAAAAGTGGAAGATAACCACTTTATGTACATGGATGACATAAAAAATTTTGCAAAAAAAAAAAGAATTAGACCCTTGGTACAAACTATTAGAATATATAGCCAAGATATAGGAATGGAATTTGGAATTGAAAAATGTGCTATGCTAGTAATGAAACAGGGGAAGAAAATTAATGAATGGAATACAACTACCAAATCAGGACCTATAAAAATCACTTGATGAAAGTGAAAGTTACAAATACTTATGGAATTTTAAAGTGGATCAATATTAAGCAAACATGGAATATGAAAGTGAAAGTGATACCAATTGTAGTTGGTGCACTTGGACAGTCCCAAAAGGATTGGAAAAGGTTCTGGAAAGTTTGGGAAATCAGAGGAAGATTGAAACCATTCAGAACATGCACTGCTGCAATCTGCCAGAATGCTCTTCTGTGTAATCCTCAAGTTGTTAGATGTGTTTCTACGCAGTCCTCTATGTTTGGCAAGACCTTCTTCCCCTTCCTTTCTTGACACTATATAATTCTATTCTATCGTCTCTAGGGTGGAGAGCCTTGGTCATGGTCATTAACTTTCTCGTTCTTTGGTCAATCTGTCTGAGTTCTTCTTTTGTCCATTTGTCTGAGTATCTTATATAGGATGGCACCAGGTATTGATTTCTTTGATCAGATTTCTGCTGTTAAGTTTGTTTATTATTATTATTATTATTATTATTATTATTTTATTATTATTATTTACTCTTTTGAGTTTTCACATCAAGCATTAGCTGATGGTCTTTCACTGGAGTCTGAGTGACAGCAAGTCTCCTCAGGTCTCCAGGACTCTTCTGAGTATTCTGGCAGATTTATTATTATTATTATTATTATTATTTTTATGTTTATTATTCTCAATCATTATTCTCTTTCACAAATTATTCATTCCTTTTTTTTTGCATTAAAACACAATATTTAAAGAAATTAGGAGTTAATGGTTGAGAGGAGACAAGAAATATTTGTAGCACTCCCATTTTCAAGGAGTTATTTCATCCCTTAACCCCAGGGAAATGTTGGAGGGCCCACTATATAGATACATCATCATCAGGCACAGCAGCAGTAGCACCACCACCACCACGCAAACAAACAACAACAACGACAACAAAGCATTCTTCTCAAGGGCTCAGGTGTTCCCTAGGGTCTCTTAATTCAGGAATTAATGGACCTTACCAGCCACCCTGGTTTCATAGCAGGTTGGCATGGGATTTGTTTTCAGTTTTATTTTTCCCCAGATTGGAGCCCAGCCCACCCTTATATCCTACCATAGCTGCAAAGATGATTGTTCATTATATAGAAAAATATTTCTCAACTTAATTTTCTTTGTTTTTAATGTTTTACTTTATTTAATAATAATAATAATAATATAATATAATAATAATAATAAGTGAAGGTGATACCAATTGTAGTTGTGCACTTGGAAAGTCCAAAAGGATTGGAAAAGGGTTTGGAAAGTTTGGAAATCAGAGGAAGGATTGAAACATTCAGAACACTGCAACTGCTGCAATCTGGCCAGAATACTCGAAGAGTCTGGAGACCTGAGGAGACTTGCTGTCACTCAGACTCCAGTGAAAGACATCAGCTGATGCTGATGTGAAAACTCAAAAAGGAGTAAATAATAATAATAATAATAATAATAATAATAATGAGATGATGATGATGATGATGATGATGAGATGTATGTATGTATGTATGTATGTAAAGTTCATCGGGATGGCCTATCAGTCAGATAGCGAGGGAGTCTATCCCCTTTTCACTTGGCATAGACAAGGAGTTGTTTTTTAGTGCCCTGGGGTGGAGCGCCACACCTACCATCAGCTCCTCACTTTACCCACACAGATCCCTGTGCTACTCATATGCTGAGTTGGAGAGGGCTAGGTATCAAACCAGAACTTGCGATTCCTAGTCAAGTACTCCACCGACTGAGCTAAACCAAGCTAATAATATAATATAATAATAATATATATAATAAGTGAAATTGTGTACCAATTGTATTGGTGGCACTTGAACAGTCTCCAAAATTAGAATTAGGGTTTGGAAAGTTTGATATCAAAGGAAGATTGATAAACATTGCAGAACACTGCTACTGCTGACAATCTGCTCAGATTAACTTCTAAATCTGGAGAACTGAGAACTTGCTGGTAGTCAGACTCCAGTGAAAGACATCAGCTAACACTGATGTGAAAACTCAAATAATAATATAATAATATAATAAAATAATAATAATTAATATGCCATTCAGTACAACAGCATTGTTGAAAAAGCTTGAATAGTCAGGAGAGTCCTGAACACCAGAGGAGGCCTTGTTGTTCACTCAACTCCAGTGAAAAACATCAGTTAAGGCCGGTGTGAAAAACTAATAATGATACTAATATCTATATATTATACTCATGTTTCCTTTAATTGTACAAACTGTGATCATCTTGCAACACCCTCTGGTTGATTCGTTTTTTACTTCCTTGTCTTTTTTTTTTTTTTTATAATAATATAAAATTCTAATATTAAATTATTTTTCGCACTAGCAAGAAAATGTGCCCTCTGGGTATAAGTATTTAATCTTAATGTAATGAAATATTAAGTTAAAAAGATTAAGTGAAATTAAAGGCAAAGGAGTCTATCCCCTTTTCACTAGTACTAGACCAGAGGGATTGTTTTGGCATCTGAAGTGAAGCACACAATCTACTGTCAGCACCACATTACTGCCACAGATCCAAGGTGTGCTATTCATGCACTGATTTTATCAAGGGCTCATATCAATCCTGGACTTTTGGTTCCTGGGGGGAGAAGAAGAGAAGAAGAAGAGAATTGAAGAAGAAGCAAGAAGAAGAAGAAGAAGAAGAAGAAGAAGAAGAGAAGAAGAATTGAAAAATAAAATTGAAAGAAGAAGAAGAAGAAGAAGAAAGAAGAAGAAGAAGAAGAAGAAGAATTGAAAAACATAAGAATTGAAAAGAAGAAGAAGTAAGAAGAAGAAGAAGAAGAAGAAGAAGAAGAAGAAGAAGAAGAAGAAGAAGAAGAAGAAGAATTGAAAAACATAGAATTGAAAAAGAAAAGAGAAAAGAAAAGAAGAAAAAAAGAATTGAAAACATAAGAATTAGAAGAGAGAAGAAGAAGAAGAATGAAAAGAATTGAAACAAGAAGAAAGAATAAAAGAAAAGAAAAGAAAGAGAGCGAGAATGAAAAACATAAGAATTGAAAAGAAGAAGAAGAAGAAAAGAAGAAGAAGAAGAAAATGAAAAAATGAAGATGAAAGAAAGAAGAAGAAGAGAGAAGAAGAAGAAGAAGAAGAAAGAGAGATTGAAAAACATAAGAATTGAAAGAAGAAGAAGAAGAAGAAGAGAAAGAGAAGAAGAAGAAAGAAGAAAAAAGTTGAAAAATAAGAGAAAGAGAAGAAGAAGAAGAAGAAGAAGAAGAAGAAGAGAGAGAAGAAGAATGAACATAAGAATTGAAAGAAGAAAAGAAGAAGAAGAAGAGAGAAGAAGAAGAAGAAAGAAGAAAAAGAAGAAGAATTGAAAGAAGAAGAAGAAGAGAGGAAAGAAAAGAAAAAAAATTAAACAGAAAAAGAAAGAGAGGAAAGACAGGGATGAATAGAATTGAGAGAGAAGAAGAGAAGAAAAAAGAAGAAGAAGAATGAACATGAATTGAAGAAGAAAAGAAGAAGAAGAAGAAAAGAGAGAAAGAAGAGAAGAAAAAGAAAAAGAAGTTTTGTTTTTTTTTTGTCCTTGAAATTCTACAGGTGAGTAATGACTGCAAATTCCTGCTATGATAAGTCATCATACCCACCTGCAGGACCTAATTCATCCTTACACCCAGTGGACCTGACTCACCCACATTCAACAACTTACACTCCCTAAACATTATAATACCAATCCTACCCCTCAGGTCTTATTCATCCTTTTTCTCACGATAAGTAAATAAAAAAAAAAAATCAATTTCAAAGGATACAAGAACATGATGAGAATAGTTTAATCTATATATATAATATATATATATATATAATATATTATTATAATGGAGGATGTGTGTTTGTTCTGTCTGTAACCGAAACTATATTCCTACTCAAGTCACTATTCCCTTAGTTATTGACATCACATTTCTCCATGATTGTATTTTTATTTAAACTCAATTATTAATAAAAATTGTTTTAGCATTATTAATACTGTTGACCGATATCTACATACTACAACATGCATTATATTTTATATATACAACAAAATAGTGGTTTACAGTGTGAACGGGAAGGCTAATTTGCATATTGATATTAAAAATGTATTTTTAAAATATGTGCTTAGTATTATTGATTTCTAACTGTTTGGTTTTATTTTAATGAATATAATAAAAATTCTCTCATGAATCTAAAATGAAAATCCATTAACAAGATAAAATAACTGTCATTTTATTCTTTACTTCCTCTTTAACTAATATTAAATTAGAAAAAAATAACAATGAAAGATGAAAGTGATGGAAGAGTAAGTTTCAGTGTTCATTTTTTATTATACTCCCTCTGTTTCAAAATCTTTTATTATACTCACTCGTTTCAAATCTTTTTATCTGTATTCTTATTTAGTTTCATTAGCCTTTCTAATTTAAATACAATATTTTATTACATAAAACTTAAATACTTGCACCCGGAGGGTGCATATATTTGCTAGTGTATATAAAGGGCAGTTGGTGTGTATGTAATGTATGTATGTATGTATGTCTTGTCTGACTTTGATGAGTTGTGGAGACCTGAGCACTGTACATATATGTATATAAAGGGCAGTTGGTGTGTAGATGTATGTATGTATGTATGTCGTGATGACTTTGATGAGTTTGTGGAGCACCTGAGCACTGTACATATATGTATATAAAGGGCAGTTGGTGTGTATGTAAGTATGTTGTAGTATGAACTTTGATGGAGTTGTGGAGGCACCTGAGCACTGTACATATATGTATATAAAGGGCAGTTTGGGTGTGTATGTATGTATGTATGTTCTTGATGACTTTGATGAGTTGTGTGGAGCACCGTGAGCACGTAATATATGTATATAAAGGGCAGTTGGTGTGTATGTATGTATGTTGTAGATGTATTACTTATGATTGAGAGTTGTGGAGCCACCTGAGCACTGTACATATATGTATATAAAGGGCAGTTGGTGTGGTATTGTATGTATGTATGTCTTGATGACTTTGATGAGTTGTGGAGCACCTGAGCACTGTAACATATATGTATATAAAGGGCAGTTGGTGTGTATGTATGTAATGTCGTGATGACTTTGAATGAGTTTGTGGAGCACTGAGCACTGTACATTATGTATATAAAGGGCAGTTGGTGTGTATGTATGGTATGATGTATGTCTTGATGACTTGATGAGTTGTGGAGCACCTGAGCAGCTGTAACATATATGTATATAAAGGGCAGTTGGTGTGTGTATGTATGTATGTATGTATGTATGTTTGATGACTTTGATGAGTTGTGGAGCACCTGAGCACTGTACATATATGTATATAAAGGGCAGTTGGTGTGTATGTATGTATGTATGTAATGTAATGTCTGTGATGACTTTGATGAGTTGTGAGCACCTGAGCACTGTACATATATGTATATAAAGGGCAGTTGGTGTGTATGTATGTATGTATGTATGTATGTCTTGATGATTTGATGAGTTGTGTGGAGCACCTGAGCACTGTACATATATGTATATAAAGGGCAGTTGGTGGTGTATGTTAATGTATGGTGTCTGTGATGACTTTGATGAGTTGTGGAGCACCTGACACTGTACATATAATGTATATAAAGGGCAGTTGGGTGTTGTATGTTATGTATGTATGTCTTGATGACTTTTGATGAGTTGTGGAGCACCTGAGCACTGTACATATATGTATATAAGGGCAGGTANTATATGTACAGTGCTCAGGTGCTCCACAACTCATCAAAGTCATCAAGACATACATACATACATACATACATACATACACACACTGCCCTTTATATACATATATGTACAGTGCTCAGGTGCTCCACAACTCATCAAAGTCATCAAGACATACATACATACATACACACAACTGCCCTTTATATACATATATGTACAGTGCTCAGGTGCTCCACAACTCATCAAAGTCATCAAGACATACATACATACATACATACATACATACATACACACCAACTGCCCTTTATATACATATATGTACAGTGCTCAGGTGCTCCACAACTCATCAAAGTCATCAAGACATACATACATACATACATACATACATACACCTGCCCTTTTATATACATATATGTACAGTGCTCAGGTGCTCCACAACTCATCAAAGTCATCACGACATACATACATACATACATACATACATACACACCAACTGCCCTTTATATACATATATGTACAGTGCTCAGGTGCTCCACAACTCATCAAAGTCATCAAGACATACACATACATACATACATACATACACACCAACTGCCCTTTATATACATATATGTACAGTGCTCAGGTGCTCCACAACTCATCAAAGTCATCACGACATACATACATACATACATACATACATACACCAACTGCCCTTTTATATACATATATGTACAGTGCTCAGGTGCTCCACAACTCATCAAAGTCATCAAGACATACATACATACATACACACCAACTGCCCTTTATATACATATATGTACAGTGCTCAGGTGCTCCACAACTCATCAAAGTCATCAAGACATACATACATACATACATACATACATACACACCAACTGCCCTTTATATACATATATGTACAGTGCTCAGGTGCTCCACAACTCATCAAAGTCATCACGACATACATACATACATACATACATACACCAACTGCCCTTTATATACATATATGTACAGTGCTCAGGTGCTCCACAACTCATCAAAGTCATCAACATACATACATACATACACACCAACTGCCCTTTATATACATATATGTACAGTGCTCAGGTGCTCCACAACTCATCAAAGTCATCAAGACATACATACATACATACATACATACACACAACTGCCCTTTATATACATATATGTACAGTGCTCAGGTGCTCCACAACTCATCAAAGTCATCAAGACATACATACATACATACATACATACATACACACAACCCTTTATATACATATATGTACAGTGCTCAGGTGCTCCACAACTCATCAAAGTCATCAAGACATACATACATACATACACACCAACTGCCCTTTATATACATATATGTACAGTGCTCAGGTGCTCCACAACTCATCAAAGTCATCAGACATATACATACATACATACATACATACATACACCCCAACTGCCTTTATACATATATGTACAGTGCTCAGGTGCTCCACAACTCATCAAGTCATCAAGACATACATACATAACATACACACCAACTGCCTTTATATACATATATGTACAGTGCTCAGGTGCTCCACAACTCATCAAAGTCATCAAGACATACATACATACATACATACATACATACACACCAACTGCCCTTTATATACATATATGTACAGTGCTCAGGTGCTCCACAACTCATCAAAGTCATCACGACATACATACATACATACATACATACACACACAACTGCCCTTTATATACATATATGTACAGTGCTCAGGTGCTCCACAACTCATCAAAGTCATCAAGACATACATACATACATACATACATACACACACCAACTGCCCTTTATATACATATATGTACAGTGCTCAGGTGCTCCACAACTCATCAAAGTCATCACGACATACATACATACATACATACAAACTGCCCTTTATATACATATATGTACAGTGCTCAGGTGCTCCACAACTCATCAAAGTCATCAAGACATACATACATACACATACACACCAACTGCCCTTTATATACATATATGTACAGTGCTCAGGTGCTCCACAACTCATCAAAGTCATCAAGACATACATACATACATACATACATACACATACTGCCCTTTATACATACAGTGCTCACTCCACAACTCATCAAAGTCATCAGCCCTTATATACATATATGTACAGTGCTCAGGTGCTCCACAACTCATCAAAGTCATCAACATACATACATACACACAACTGCCCTTTATATACATATATGTACATGCTCAGGTGCTCCACAACTCATCAAATCATCATACATACATACATACATACATACCATACACCAACTGCCCTTTATATACATATATGCAGTGCTCAGGTGCTCCACAACTCATCAAAGTCATCAAGACATACATACATACATACACACCAACTGCCCTTTATATACATATATGTACAGTGCTCAGGTGCTCCACAACTCATCAAAGTCATCAAGACATACATACATACATACATACATACATACACACCAACTGCCCTTTATATACACTAGCAAATATATGCACCCTCCGGGTGCAAGTATTTAAGTTTTAATGTAATAAAATATTGTATTAAATTAGAAAGGCTAATGAAACTAAATAAGAATACAGATAAAAAGATTTGAAACAGAGTGAGTATAATAAAAGATTTGAAACAGAGGGAGTATAATAAAAAATGGAACAACTGAAACTTACTCTTCCATCACTTTCATCTTTCATTGTTATTTTTTCTAATTTAAGTATTTAGTTAAAAGAGGAAGTAAAGAATAAAATGACAGTTATTGTATCTTGTTAATGGATTTCATTTAAGATTCATTGAAGAGATTTTTTATTATATTCATTAAAATAAAACCAAACAGTTAGAAATCAATAATACTAAGCACATATTTAATAAAATCACATTTTTAATATCAATATGCAAATTAGCCTTCCCGTTCACACTGTAAACCACTATTTTGTTGTATATATAAATATAATTGCATGTTGTGTATGTAGACATGGTTAACAGTATTAATAATGTAAAACAATTTTATTAATAATTGAGGTTTAAATAAAAATACAATCATGGAAAATGTGATGTCAATAACTAAGGGAATAGTGACTTGAGTAGGAATATAGTTTCGGTTACAGACAGACAAACACACAATCTCCATTATAATAATATATATATATATATATATATATATATAGATAAACTATTCTCATCATGTTCTTGTATCCTTTGAAATTGATTTTTTTTTTTTTTTACTTAGGTGAGAAAAAGGAATGAATAAGACCTGAGGGTAGGATTGGTATGTATAATGTTTAGGGAGTGTAAGTTGTTGAATGTGGGGTGAGTCAGGTCCACTGGGTGTAAGGATGAATTAGGGTCCTTGCAGGTGGGTATGATGACTTATCATAGCAGGAATTTGAGTCATACTCACTGTAGAATTTCAAGGACAAAAAAAAAACAAATAATCTTCTTTCTTTCTTTCTTTCTCTCTTTCTTCTTCTTCTTCTTCTTCTTCTTCTTCTTCTTCTTCTTCTTCTTCTTCTTTCAATTCTTATGTTTTTCAATTATTTTCTTCTTCTTCTTCTTCTTCTTCTTCTTCTTCTTCTTCTTCTTCTTCTTCTTCTTCTTTCAATTCTTATGTTTTTCAATTCTTCTTCTTCTTCTTCTTCTTCTTCTTCTTCTTCTTTCAATTCTTATGTTTTTTTTCTTCTTCTCTTCTTCTTCTTCTTCTTCTTCTTCTTCTTCTTCTTTCAATTCTTATGTTTTTCAATTCTTCTTCTTCTTCTTCTTCTTCTTCTTCTTGTTTTTCAATTCTTCTTCTTCTTCTTCTTCTTCTTCTTCTTCTTCTTCTTCTTCTTCTTCTTCTTCTTCTTCTTCTTCTTCTTCTTCAATTCTTGTTTTTCAATTCTTCTTCTTCTTCTCTCTTCTTCTTCTTCTTCTTCTTCTTCTTTCTTCTTATGTTTTTCAATTCTTTCTTCTTCTTCTTCTTCTTCTTCTTCTTCTTCTTCTTCTTCTTCTTCTTCTTCAGGCCACAAGGTTCCAGGATTGATATGAGCCCTTGATAAATCAGTGCATGAATAGCACACCTTGGATCTGTGCAGTAATGTGGGTGCTGACAGTAGATGTGGTGCTTCACTTCAGATGCCAAAACAATCCCTCTGGTCTAGTACTAGTGAAAAGGGGATAGACTCCTTTGCCTTTAATTTCATTAATCTTTTTAACTTAATATATTTCATTACATTAAGATTTAAATACTTATACCCAGAGGGCACATTTTCTTGCTAGTGCAAAATAATTTAATATTAGAATTTTATTATTATTATAAAAAAAAAAAAAGACAAGGAAGTAAAAACGAATCAACCAGAGGGTGTTGCAAGATGATCACAGTTGTACAATTAAAGAACATGAGTATTAATATATAGATTATTAGTATCATTATTAGTTTTTCACACCGGCCTTAACTGATGGTTTTTCACTGGAGTTTGAGTGACAACAAGCCTCCTCTGGTGTTCAGGACTCTCCTGACTATTCCAGCTGTTTTCAACAATGCTGTTGTCTGAATGGCATTTATTATTATTATTATTACTAGCAAATATATGCACCCTCCGGGTGCAAGTATTTAAGTTTTAATGTAATAAAATATTGTATTAAATTAGAAAGGCTAATGAAACTAAATAAGAATACAAATAAAAGATTTCAAACAGAGGGAGTATAATAAAAGATTTGAAACAGAGGGAGTATAATAAAAATGGAACACTGAAACTTACTCTTCCATCACTCTCGTCTTTCATTGTTATTTTTTCTAATTTAAGTATTTAGTTATAAGAGGAAGTAAAGAATAAAATGACAGTTATTTTATCTTGTTAATGGATTTCATTTAAGATTCATTGAAGAGATTTTTGCTTATATTCATTAAAATAAAACCAAACAGTTAGAAATCAATAATACTAAGCACATATTTATTAAATTCGATTTTTTAATATCAATATGCAAATTAGCCTTCCCGTTTACACTGTAAACCGCTATTTTGTTATATATATAAATATAATTGCATGTTGTCAGTATGTAGACATAGTTAACAGTATTAATAATGTAAGACAATTTTATCAATAATTGAGGTTTAGATAAAAATAAAATCATGGAGAATGTGAATAACTAAGAGAATTGTGACTTGAGTAGGAATATAGAGTTTTGGTTACAGACAGAGAAACACACAATCTCCATTATAATAAGATTATTATTATTATTATTAGGGCTGGTTTAGCTCAGTCGGTGGAGTACTTGACTAGGAATCGCAAGGTTCTTGGTTTGATACCAGCCCTCTCCAACTCAGCATATGAGTAGCACAGGGATCTGTGTGGTAAAGTGAGGAGCTGATGGTAGGTGTGGCGCTCCACCCCAGGCACTAAAAAACAATCTCCTTGGTCTAGTGCAAGTGAAAAGGGGGTAGACTCCCTCGCTATCTGACTGATATGGCCATCCCGATGACTTTACATACATACATACATACATACATCATCATCATCATCATCATCATCATCATTATTATTATTATTATTATTATTATTATTATTATTCACTCCTTTTGAGTTTTCACATCAGCATTAGCTGATGATCTTTCACTGGAGTCTGAGTGACAGCAAGTCTCCTCAGGTCTCCAGGACTCTTCTGAGTATTCTGGCAGATTGCAGCAGTGCAGTGTTCTGAATGGTTTCAATCCTTCCTCTGATTTCCAAACTTTCCAAACCCTTTTCCAATCCTTTTGGGACTGTTCCAAGTGCACCAACTACAATTGGTATCACCTTCACTTATCATTATTATTATTATCATTATTATTATTATTATTATTAAATAAAGTAAAACATTAAAAACAAAGAAATTAAGTTGAAAATATTTTTTCTATATAATGAACATCAATCTTTGCAGCTATGGGTAGGATATAAGGGTGGGCTGGGCTCCAATCTGGGAAAAATAAAACTGAATACAAATCCCATGCCAACCTGCTATGAACCAGGTGGCTGGGTAAGGTCCATTAATTCCTGAATTTAAGAGACCCTAGGGAACACCTGAGCCCTTGAGAAGAATGCTGTTGTCGTTGTTGTTGTTGTTGTTGGTGGTGGTGGTGGTGCTACTGCTGTTGATGATGCTGATGATGTATCTATATAGTGGGCCCTCCACATTTCCCTGGGGTTAAGGATGAATAACTCCCTTGAAAATGGGAGTGCTACAAATATTTCTTGTCTCCTCTCAACCATAACTCCTAATGTTCTGTTTAATATCGTGTTTAATGCAAAAAAAAAAGGAATGAATAATTTGTGAAATTGAATAATGATTGAGATAATAATATTAATAATAATAAATCTGCCAGAATACTCAGAAGAGTCCTGGAGACCTGAGGAGACTTGCTGTCACTCAGACTCCAGTGAAAGACCATCAGCTAATGCTGATGTGAAAACTCAAAAGGAGTAAATAATAATAATAATAATAATAATAATAATAATAATAAACAAACTTAACAGCAGAAATCTGATCAAAGAAATCAATACCTGGGCCATCCCCATTATAAGATACTCAGGACAAATGGACAAAAGAAGAACTCAGACAGATTGACCAAAGAACGAGAAAGTTAATGACCATGCACAAGGCTCTCCACCCTAGAGACGATAGAGATAGATTATATGTGTCAAGAAAGGAAGGGGGAAGAGGTCTTGCCAACATAGAGGACTGCGTAGAAACCACAATCTAACAACTTGAGGATTACACAAGAAAGAGCATTCTGGCAGATTGCAGCAGTGCAGTGTTCTGAATGGTTTCAACTCTTCCTCTGATTTCAAAACTTTCCAGACACTTTTCCAATCCTTTTGGGACTGTTCCAAGTGCACCAACTACAATTGGTATCACTTTCACTTTCATATTCCATGTTTGCTTAATATTGTCCACTTCTAAAATTCCAAAGTATTTGTAACTTTCACTTTCATCAAGTGATTTTATAGTGTCCTGATTTGGTAGTTGTATTCCATTCATTAATTTTCTTTCACCCTGTTTCATTACTAGCATAGCACATTTTTCAATTCCAAATTCCATTCCTATATCTTGGCTATATATTCTAATAGTTTGTACCAAGGTTTCTAATTCTTTTTCATTTTTTTGCAAAATTTTTTATGTCATCCATGTACATAAAGTGGTTTATCTTCTCGGCTTTTAATTGAACTCTCCAGCTTTCCATGGTTTTTTCAATTAAATTTATGATGTTGTTGGAAATTTTGTACATTTTTAAACATTCTGAAATCCAGGTATGTGGAACCATGTCATATGCTTTTCTCTAGTTGATCCAGGCCATTGCAATATTTTTCCGTCTATTTTTTACTTCTTTAAGAATGTATTGGTCTATATACAGTAAATCGTGTGTTCCTCTTTTTCCCTTGCGGCATCCTTTCTGTTCTTCTGGGAAAAGGTTTCGCCAATTGAGTGAAAAGTATATTACTTCTTTTATAACGGCAGTCAATATTTTCCACATCATGGGTAGACAAGTTATCGGTCTATAATTGCTGGTGATTTTTCCTTTTTGAGGGTCTTTCTGGATTATTTATATGGTAGTTATTCCTTTCGTCATCCATTCGGGTACTTCTGTTTCTTGTAGTTACCTGTTCAGTTGCTGGGCCATTCTTTTGTGGTATTATTATTATTTACTCCTTTTGAGTTTTCACATCAGTGTTAGCTGATGGTCTTTCACTGGAGTCTGAGAGACAGCAAGTCTCCTCAGGTCTCCAGGACTCTTCTGAGTATTCTGGCAGATTGCAGCAGTGCAGTGTTCTGAATGGTTTCAATCCTTCCTCTGATATCCAAACTTTCCAAACCCTTTTCCAATCCCTTTGGGACTGTTCTAAGTGCACCAACTACAATTGGCATCACCTTCACTTTCATATTCCACAACTTTTTCAGTTCTCTGGCAAGGTCCAGATATTTGTCTATTTTTTCATTTTCCTTTAACTTTACCCTGTGATCTGCTGGCACTGCAAAATCCACCAGTTGACAAGTTCTTTCTTTTTTGTTTATCAACACTAGGTCTGGCCTTCTTGCTGGGATAAGGTGATCGGTTTTTATCTCAAAGTCCCAGAGAATTTTGTGTGTTTTGTTCTCAAGAACAGATTCTGGTTTATGCATATACCATTTTGTTGTGTGGTCAAAATTTAATTTTTTGCATAATTCCCAGTGGATCACCTTCCCAACCCAGTCGTGTCTAGTTTTGTATTCTCGTTGTGCTAGTTTGCTACATTCGCAGAGTATATGGTTTACAGTCTCCTATCTATTACCACAAAGTCTACATTTACTATTTTGTTGGGTCTTATCAATTTTCACTTTGATGTATTATTATTATTATTATTATTATTTTCACTCCTTTTGAGTTTTTCACATCTAAGTCTTAAGGTGCCACATTATAGTTTATGCATATACCATTTTGTTGTATGATCAAAATTTAATTTTTTGCATTTTTTCTTTCTTTCTTTCTTTCTTGCTCTTTTTCTTTCTTTATTTCTTTCTTTCTTTCTTTATTGCTCTTTTTGTTTGTTTGTTTGTTTCTTTCTTTCTTTATTACTCTTT
The DNA here is from genome assembly GCA_023376005.1 of Doryteuthis pealeii. NCBI lineage: Eukaryota > Metazoa > Mollusca > Cephalopoda > Myopsida > Loliginidae > Doryteuthis > Doryteuthis pealeii. Next base: position 49,091,437 of record CM042179.1, read on the forward strand.
TTTTTTTCTTAATTTCTTCTTTCTTTCTTTCTTTTCTTTTCTTCTTTTCTTTCTTTCTTTCTTTCTTTCTTTCTTTCTTTCTTTTTTCTTTCTTTCTTTCTTCATTGCTCTTTTTCTTTCTTTCTTTCTTTCTTTCTTTCTTTTGCCTTATTCTTTTTTTATTATTAGATACCTTCCCAATCCAGTCCTTACTTTCAAGGAGATGCGCAGTTCCTCAAGTGCAATTATCTATATTTCAAATAGACTGATTGATATTATTTTTACTATACCTTTACATTGGTAGTAACAGGTGGCTGTCTCTGAAATGACAATTACTATTATTATTATTATTATTATTAGGTTTTCACATCAGTCGTAGCTGGTGGTTCATTGGAGGCTGAGTGACAGTAAGTCTCCTCAGGTCTCTAGGACTCTTCTGAGTATTCTAGCCGATCTCAACAGTGTTGTAATTTGGATGGTCTCGATTCTTCCTCTGATTTCCAATTTACCCAAATTCTTTTCCAGAGCTTTGGGGATTGTTACAAGGGCACCAATTACAATTGGTACGACCTTCACCTTCATGTTCCATAGCTTCCTCAGTTCTCTGGCAAGGTCCAAGTATTTGTCTATATTTTCTCTCTTTCATTTTCACTTGATGGTCAGCCGGGACAGTAAAATCCACGAGATGAACAGTTCTCTTCTTCTTGTCGATCAATACTAGGTTCGGTCTCCTGGCCAGGATTAGGTGATCCATCTGTACCTTGCATATTATTATTATTATTACTGCACTCAATATGAGTTTTTCACACCAGCACTAGCTGGTGGTCTATCACTGGAGTGACAGCAAGTCTCTTCATGTCTCCAGGACCCTTCTGAGTATTCTAGCCGATCTTAACAATGTTATGGTCTCAATGCTTCCTCTGATTACCAATTCTACCAGTCTGTTTTCCAAACCATAGGGGAATGTTCCTTGCATTCCAGCTATTACTGGTATCACCGTCGCATATTATTATTATTATTATTATCATTATTATTATTATTGTGTTGTTTTTGTTGTTGCAGTATTAGTATTAGTATAAGTATTAGTATTAATAGTATTAGTTGTATTATTATTATTATTAGTAGTAGTAGTAGTAGTAGTATTTAGTTTTCAGATTTACGTTTGCTTTCTCACAATCCTTCACCGGGTCTTACCCAAGACCTAGCATGAGGGAAGGTAGTGATTATATGCATTCTATGTATTTATGTTTTTGATGCCTCTTTTGTATGTGTGAGTGTGTGTGGTTGTTATTGTTTTTGTTTTTGCAGTATTATTATTATTATTATTAATAGTAGTAGTAGTAGTAGTAGTAGTAGTATTTAGTTTTCAGCTTTACTTTTGCTTTCTTATTACAATAATTCATTATCTGATGAAGCTCATGCAAGGTGAAACATCATAATGAATATATAAAACACTCAACAAAATTGGTTTTCACTTCTTATTTCTCATATATATATATATACATACACACACACACACACATATATATATATATGAGAGAAAGATGGAACTATTGATTTATATACTTATTCTTGAATACACAGGACACAATTTTTATAAGTAAGTACATGTATACATAGGTATGTATATTTTAATATTTGGAAATATTGATGCATATACCTATAATCACACAGACACAGAGTAAATCTTATTATAATGGAGATTGTGTGTTTTTCTGTCTGTAACCAAAACTATATTACTACTCAAGCCACAGTTCCCTTAGTTATTTACATCACATTCACCGTGATTTTATTTTTATTCAAACCCCAATTATCAATAAAATTGTTTTGCATTATTATTACTATTGGTCATATCTACATACTAATAACATTGTATTTATATATACAACCAAATAGCGGTTTACAGTGCGAACGGGAAGGCTAATTTGCATATTAATATTAAAAATGTAATTTTAATAAATATATGCTTAGTATTATTGGTTTCTAATTATTTGGTTTTATTTTAATGAATATAAGCAAAAATCTCTTCAATGAATCTTAAATTAAATCCATTAACAAGAAAAGATAACTGTAATTTTATTCTTTACTTCCTCTTTTAAATAAATAGTTAAATCAGAAAAAATAACAATGAAAGACGAGAGTGATGGAAGAGTAAGTTTCAGTTGTTCTATTTTTCAATTATATCCCCCTCTGTTTCAAATCTTTTTATCTGCATTCTTATTTAGTTTCATTAGCCTTTCTAATTTAATATGATATTTCATTACATTAAAACTTAAATACTTGCACCCGGAGGGTGCATATATTTGCTAGTATGTATAAAAACCTTTGCAAGTATACATTTACATACATGCATACTATACATAAATACATATACCTGAGACCTAGAGTGAGAGATGGATATGCTATATATACTATATATATATAGTTTTTATATGCTATATATACTATATATAGTTTTTATATAGCTTTTATATATATTTTTATTTTTAGGTGGGGGTGTTACATTTGCCCTCACATTGATAGTATGAAGAGGAACATTTATCTTGATAGGTCAGGGCTGGTATTATCCCAGCTCTGATAACTGTTGAAGTCAGAAGAGAATTTTGTTCCAGTTTATAATTTTTTTATCCCAATCTGGTACATCATTGTGAAATGTGACCCCCCTTTTTTTTTTTTTATCTGTGGAAAGGTTTTTTTTTTATAAAGAGTGGATTTCATATTTGGTTTCCAATGCATTCCATTATCCCTGCCAAGAGGTATTTTTGTTTATATATATATATATATGGGAGTAAATATGGAAATTAAATCCGACAATATAAAGAAAATTTGAAAAAACAAGTGTTCCGAAAATGGGATGAATTTAATTATCGATGTTTAAAACATTTCGGTTACATTGAACCTTCATCAGGATGTCTCTTGGGGTGAAGAAAATGATGGATGTTTTATATAAAAACATCCCATTTTCGGAACACTTGTTTTTTCAAATTTTCTTTATATATATATATATATATATATATATATATATATATATATACATAAATATATATATATATATATATATTACTATTATTATTATTATTATTATAGGCATTTCAGTCTTGGAAGATTATAATATAGTTTTTGTGCCCCTGAAGTTACAGCGCCTCATGTGCCCCTGTAGTCCAATGTTTGAAAAACATTCTCAACCACAGATGTCGCATGTGAAGGCTGTCCCTGAAGATGTTGATGTGTCAGTGCTTTGTTGCCACTGCTTTCTTCTGGACCTCATAGCTTCATGGTGTTGCACCAAGGTGACTTCAGACATGAACAGTCCCCTACAGAGAGCCTGCCGCCACTGAGGATGGTCTTGGGTC
>CM042179.1:49102268-49118259 GCA_023376005.1 Doryteuthis pealeii
GATCTTGTTTCACTATCCTAAAGTGTTGTCAGACATTATTTATAAGAAACAATTATTCCATTGTCATTATTTAGGTACTATATGACATCTTCCCTTTTGAGATTTAACTCCCTTGAGAGTCATATCTCTTCTCTTGTGGGTTTATCTCATCCTTGTTGCCAATTGTTGTAACTCGAGTTAATAGAGAAAATAATAGGAATAAATATAACAAATATTAAGGATAGGGAAAAAGGTTTACTCTATATCTTTATTATTTAGGTACTACTAGCAATAAAAAAACGCCCACCGGGTGGTGTAAAAATTAATTTTTGTAAGATATTGCATGAGATGGGTGGTAGATAAAAATTCAACGTCAGATGGTTTGTATCATAAAAATTCAACATCAGATAATTTGTATCATAAGTAAGTAAAATCATCAAATTTATTAAAGGAGTAAAAATAAAATAAAACAATTAGAAATGAAAACTTAGTTCTGTCCTCCTCAAATAAAATGTTGCGTGCATCTATTAATTATTAACCAAATAATCATTTTGAATATTTTAAACATAAATTTTACACAAAATCGTGAGTACTTATTTATTTATTTGTAAACTTTTTAGTTAACATTTTGTTACTGAAAATAAATGGGCAAGAGTAAAAAACAATTAAAAAAATTGCTTGCACAAATTTTGAGTGTATATAATACGGGGTTGTTCTTTATTCTATGTATCAATGATTTGATAATAAATTAAATACTCATGTTGCATAATCTATGTGCGCGGCATATATTATTGACAACACTGTGTAGAATGGAAATTTACAAACGGTTGAGGACCTCTGACCCCACAGGTTGAAAACCTGCGAATCACGTGAAATCAAATGGGAGCTGGTTAACCCTCAGTACCAGTTGGACGTCCAGCAGGAGGCATGTCTTGTCTTAGCTGGGGCTCACTTGCACACGCGCGCTGTGTTTAGTTAGAGAAAGAAGTTTAGTTAAGAATAAAAGTCTTAAAGAAATAATATGGTGTTGTTGGTTGATGCATGTCTTGGCAAAAAGACTGACGAAGAAGAAGAAAATGAATCAAAGATGAACAACCAAAAGGAACCTAGAAATAGAAGTCAACATGCAGAGAAAGAATAGAAACGACTAGAGATCACCAATGGCCAAAGAAGTAAGTAATGCAAGTTATTCATCTCATCTCTGTCTACCTGTCTATATATCTCTCTCTTCTCTCCAGTAAAAGAACACTTGTATATATGCCCAACATGTGGGTATATAACACTCATTAATAGACTTACACAATCATTAAGAATACTGTGATGTAAGCTGTGATGTAGTTTTAGTTTATGGGGTGGCAAAAGATTTTATTTTTTAGGTTTAAAGGTGGCTGTGGTTATTTGTGGTGCGTATTCCTAGGGTTTGCTTTTAACCCCATCTTATTTGGTAGTCGTACTGAAAAGGAAGGAATTCAATGAAAAAGGAAGAGACAAAGACAAAAGGTGGTTTTATGATTTAGGCTTTACTCACTGGTCATAGCCACCATGGGGCAAGGGAATTTCTCCCTGGTCGAGTTAAGGCCTAAGTTGAATGGGCGAGAGATTCTCTTGGAGGGTCGGAAGTGAGTACTTTTTCCCGCACATGTGCGGAGTGTTCATTCGGAAAAGGCTCATGGGAATTTGTTATTTTATAAATATTTTTTAATTTTAATTTTATCTTAATTTCATTTTAATATCCACAGGTTACAAACAGATATACACCTAATCTCCATCATTAATAGATATGACCAATTTCATGCTAATATTTTTTGGGGGAGGCATGTATCCTTTCCTGTCACTCCAAGTTAAAATCATGGGGCAGATTAGGTTCTGTATTTTCGGCCATTTTAATTTTTAGATGAAATATTATCAATCATTTTTTTAAGTTGGTCATTTTATAAACAATTGTCAAAATCTATTAATAATGGAGATTCACTTCCGGTTTTTGTCTGTAACAAAAACTACGTCACTGCTTATGTCACACTGCCTAAAATCGTCATAAATAGAATATACTCAAAATTTGAGCATGCAATGTTAGACAGTCCTCATTGTTTTTTTTTAAACAAGTTTTAATAAATACATACCTGGTATTATCTATCTATATATAGTTTGTTTTATTTTAATATATATTTAAAGTTATCAGAACTAAGTTTCCGTTTCAAATTTTTTATTTTTTTTACTTCTTTAATAAATTTATTTTATTTTTTTACTCCTTTAATAAATTTGATGATTTTACTTTACTTATGATACAAACTCTCTGATATCAAATTTTCAACTCCCATCCCCTCAGGCAATATTTATTTTACGTTGCCCAGAGGGCGTTTTTTATTTTGCTAGTGTAAATAATAATTGAGTTGTAATCATGAGAAATTTCAACTGAATTTATTTTACTAAAAATTATTATTTTATTTTCATTAAACTTTAATCTCTTTAAAATAGTTCACAAAAGGGTTCAAAGGTCATTTTATCAGTTTCTCTTTTATCAAGTCAAAATAAAAAAAATAGACCAAAATGATATCCTGCACCTCCTTCCCCTCTGTTCCTCCTCCTACTACTACTCTTTTCCCCTTCTCACACTCCTCCCCCACCCCCCTTCTCCCCTCCTTTTATATCAAACATTACTGAGATTATTAAACTTTGAAATTAGGATATATATATATATATATATATATATATATATATATTATATATATATTAGTATCAAAATAGGTGGGTGACCTATTGTCAGTGTTAGCTGGACAGTGAGTGAGTCTATCCTCTTTTCACTTGAATAATACCACTATTGTTCTTCTACAAAGATGGCTTTAGCATTAAATAGCCCATGAGGGTTGATGTGCCATTAAACAAAGAAACCATCATCCATATTGATCCCTTCTTTTAAGTTATTCTTCATATTTCCCTTTCCATCAACTTTTAGAATTATTCTTTGGATTTTCCTTTCCCTTTCTCAAAGAATTTTCCCTCTATTTTCCTTTCCAACTCTTAGAGTTATTCCTTGGATTTTCCTTTCCAACTGTTTAAGTTATTCCCTGTATTTTAATTTCCATTCATCTCTTTGGATCTATTTTCTAATGATTTTTTTCATATTTTCCACATTTGAAATCTTAAAATCATCGAGGGAATGGTTTTATTCTAAATATCATTAAACAAATTCCTTTAATTGTTCCATTTGCAAAAATTAATTCTAAGAAAACTAACCATAAAGATAAAAAGTATATTTTTTAATTCCATGATTCATTAAGAATCCCAGACAGTAAATTATTCATATTGAATTCTCTCAGTAATTCTCCTCAGCTGCGTTCTGTAGAAATAAATTGATGTTTCAATAATTTTAGAATTTCTGTACTACCTAGTTATATCTTTTGTCTTTTGTCTCAGTACGATTTTACATTATTGTGTAGTTTTGTATACATATTGTATGTAGCAGGGCTCCACATTAATATCGTCCTGTTGTCCCATTGACGATAAAAAATACATTCGGGACGATCAATACATCATCTGGGACAGTTTGCACGGGATGGTAAAATTTTTTCATAAAAGTTAGTACTACATTCCAATATTGGCTGTCCAGTGATTGCCCGAATGCTGACCTCAAAATGAGGCTACGGCACCGCAGGTCTATTTCTCAAAGCCATGTAATGAATAATGGTGGAGGGAGATAGTTTAAAAGGACCAAATAATGTATTACTAACCCTACTCAGGGTAACTTAAAGTAAAAAAGTATTTTTTTTTAGCTAAAACACACTGGAAAATGGATTTTTTGTCCAAATATCCAGAAATTATCACTGCTTCAGGTTTTCTTAATGTTTTATTACATGTTATTATGCTACTGATGACTGACAAGTATAGATGATGCTAATGAATTAACAAAATATTTTGATTTCAGGACAGTCCAAACCCCATTTGGGATGGTTTATAATTTTTTGTTCGGGATGGTTATGAAAAAGTTAGTGTCAGGCCTGGTATGTAGTAAGTGAGTTGAAATCCAGTAAAAAACAAAACAAACAAAATGATGTCCATCTGATCACGAAAGGTAAGCAGTGCTGAATCTTCCTGTGCTTAGATAGGTGTATTTTCCAGCATCCGATCCTTTCCGGTCAGCTACAAGGTCCATTAGTGTGGGGGGCCATTCTTTAGAATCTATATATTAATAAACTTGTTCCTTAATCTTCAGTCCACTATCATCTTGCAACACCCTCTGTTTAAAAAATGAGACTGTCCAAATCCTCCAAGACAAATGCAAAAATTAAATCCTGATTATCTGCTGTTTACTTATCTGCCAAATTCTTATTTCTTATAAATGTTGTCACCCTGCTAAATAATAGACCATTCTGTTTTTATCATACAAAAGAAAGGTAAGAAAAAGGACATACTACACAGAAGAAAGAAAGAAGAAAGAAGAAAGAAAGAAGAAAGAAAAGAGTAGGGGAAAGATAGTGAGAGGGGGTGAGAATGCGGAAGTGATAATACTAATTCTGTTTCAATTTCTCTTTCTGATTACTGGTCAAATAAAGTCGCATCAGCTACAATTTTAAAAAAAGTTTAGGGTTTGGGGTTAGTGATTGAAAAAATCATGCTCACTCAGCTATGATTTTTCTTTGAAAAAAAAAAAACAAAAAAAAAAACACAGCGTGCTTAAATTAGGAATTAATACGGATATAATAGTCCGCAGCGAAACACCAAAATGAAAAGAAATAAGTAGGATAGCTAATTTAACTCTAACATCCTGTTGAGAATTTTCTAAGTCCAGAGCATTCCTATAAGAAATATATAAAAATGGCTAAAAATGACCTTTGCATCTAAAGTTACCTGTTATGTCACTTAAATCAAAGACCTTAATATCTGTTTAATATTACATTTAAAAGGTTATCGTTAGGGGTGGATTAGGAAAACGAATGAAGACTTCTGACTGGGTGGAATGAGGTGGTATAGGATGTTAAGAGTTAATAAAAAAGTAAATACTTATAAATGTTCTTAAAAGTATAAGTAAATGAAATTATTTGGAAGCATAGAATTGGATTTATTGTTTGTATTATAAACTGTCAAAAAAATATTTAAAAAGTAAGTTATGAAAAGTGTATTGCATTTCTTCCTTCAATATGGCGTAAATTAATCACGTGACATTTTGATCGTACATAAATAATTCTTATTAAAATCAAAAAAAATCTGAATCTTCAGATTTTTATTTTATGTTTGTTTAATGTCTTGTTTTAGTTAAAATAAAAATCCTATCTAATATTGATTTTTATTTGTAATTATTTGTTGGAAAGGAATATATTGAAATAAAATGAAAATTTGAAAAAAAAAAACAAAAAAAAAAACTTTAGCAGATTGAAGGCATTTTTATCGACAAATTTTTTTAGTGGTTTTATGACGTTAAAAGTAAACCAGATTTGTATCAACAAGTAAATGTGAAATATTTTTTTGTAAATACCCCCCCCCCCCAAAAAAATATTTCAAAGATGAGGGAGGGTTAAAATATTTACATTTATTGTCGATGAAAAAAAAGACTGGAGTGAGTAAAATATCGCATTAACTTTTCGGAAAAAACGCCTTAAGTGCCGATTTTTTTCAGCAGGCACCGCATCAGATGCAGGACTTCATTCATAGGTAGGGGTTGTTTTATCACTGCCTAGATTATTTTTTTAAGGCGGGAGGCATTTCTGCGAATAGCACCGTATAAACCAATATTTTACATCCCTCAAAATATAAAGGGGGGTGGGGTGGCAAAGATAAATGACATGAAAAAAATCAGCAAGTTTTTAAATACAATAACTGATGCATTTAAAACCCATTCATTGATAATCAAGATTGAAAATTTCATTAAAATCGGATAATTACCAGATTTTTGTTAATTTTATTCAATCGAGTGGGGATGGGTAGATGTGTTTTGTAAAAGAGAGATTTGCCATTTTTGCAGCGCCTAGTATAAAATGTATAAATAAATTACATGTTTAATGTGTAAAGACAAAAAGGTGCATATAGCATAAATACGCCATAGCCTCATGCCCTAAAATACTAAGCCGTCCCTTCAGAAAAGTTTTTCTCGATACCTAAATATAATATTTTAACCCCCCCCGCCCGCCAAATTTAAAATATTTTAGGCGGTTTGAAGGTGATAAAAGTAACTCACCCCCAGGTTTTTATCAACAAGTAAATGCAAATATTGTTTTTCTATTTTTATTTTGTAAAAGAAATCTAAGTAAATATGACCGAGTTTCGAAAATATGTTTGATATATTTTTATATTTAAAAAATCCAATAGAAAATATATTTACTTGTCGAGAAAAAGACGGGGCGGGGGGTTTTAAAATATCACATTAACCACTCGGGAAAACGCCTTAAAAGAAAATAAAAAGGGAGTTGATTAGTATCATGGGCTGGTTTTTAGCAAACACCACAGTGTTTTTTTTTTTTAGGTAAAAGAAGAAAAAAAAAAGTTGGCTCACAGAGCTAAACATAAAATTTACTATAGTGTAGTTATGAGTTAAAAAACTCTTCCAGCAAATTTTTAGCCTGACCAACATAGTAATAATGAGTTACAAACACTTTTACCGAAAAAAAAAGTTAGCCCGAACAAGACCGCTTTCACTACCAGAAGCACCTCGTTACAATCTACACCCCCTCCCTGACGTCACAGTAAAAATATCCTTTTATATCTACTGGAGAGGAGGCTTTCTTGGACGGTGAGTCCAATACATGTCAATGGGGGTTACGCCACTACCTGCTATCCCCAAATTAATTTTAACACAGTTAAATGTCTCAATACACAATAACTCTCTGTTTTCACTCTTATTCTTTACATAGAGAGAGTGAGAGTAATGCAGAATGACAGAGAGGGACGGTCAATTCTTTACTTAATTGCTATTATGACTAATCAAAACCAATTAAAGTCGAATTTTTTTCAAACATTAAGTAGTCCTGAAACCAAAGAATATTTTAGTATAAAATTTTGTGTCAATAACATGAATAGAAAAAGCTTAGGGAAATGAAAGGTGTTCATCTCAGCTTTAGTATAATAATTATAATAATAATAATAATAATAATAATATATATATATATATATATATAATATATATATATATATATATATATATAATATATATATATATATTACATATAGCAATAGCATAATCTTTACAGATCACTGCAGTCACTGACAATCCCCTAACCCCACCATTAGAACTTTAAATATTCACTGCAAATATTACATATTAGAATATCATATACTAGCAAATATATGCACCTCCGGGTGCAAGTATTTAAGTTTTAATGTAATGAAATATCGTATTAAATTAGAAAGTCTAATAAGAATGCAGATAAAAAGATATGTAACAGAGTGGGGGTAATAATAGAAATAGAAATGAACTTACTCTTCATCACTCCGTCTTTCATTGCTGAATTTTACTTATTTAACTATTTAGTTAAATTAGGAAATAAGGAATAAAATGACAGTTTTTTTTCTTGTTAATGGATTTCATTTAAGATTCATTGAAGAGATTTTTGCTTATATTCATTAAAATAAAACCAAACACATTAGAAATCAATAATACTAAGCACATATTTAATAAAATACATTTTTAATATCAATATGCAAATTACCTTCCCGTCCACACTGTAAACCGCTATTTTGTTGATATATATAAATACAATTGCATGTTATTTGTATGTAGATATGGACAACACTAATAAAAAGGTGAAGCAATTTATTAGTAATTGAGGTTTAAAATAATAAATATCATGGAGAATGTGATGTAAATAACGAAGGGAATTGTGACTTGAGTAGTAATATAGTTTCAGTTACAGACAGAAAACCACACATCTCCATTATAATAAGATATAATTATCATACATTTAATCAAATATATATTAATCATATATTGTTAATATTACATATACATTATACATTATCATCTATTATCAATATTTTCATATTATATTATCATGTATCAACAAATATTATCATATGTTAGTATATATCAAAAATCTTTCATTTTTTTACACACTAAAATTATGATTTTTTACTCTAAAAGCACATATCATCTACCCACCCAGAGATTACGATAAGCCACCTTATTTTCATTTTATTTTTTACCATTTTTAGTTTCGGTTTCTTACAATTCTACCCCGGGGCCTTTACACAAGCTTGGGGGTGAGCGGAAGGCAGTATCGGTAATCTCTGGGTGGTGATGATATTGCTTTAGAGAAAAATCATATTTTTTAGTGTGTAAAAAAAATGAAAAGATTTTTTGATATTACTAACATTATGATAATATTGTTATACATTGAAATAATATATTATATGAAAATATTGATAAAGTTGATAAGTATATATGTATGTATATTAACAATATATATAATTTATTTATGATAATGTATGATAATATATCTTATTATAATGGAGTTGTGTGTTTTTCTGTCTGTACTGAAACTTATTACTACTCAGTCACAATCTCCCTTCGTATTTACATCACATTCTCCATGATTTCTTAATTTTATTTAAACCTCAATTACTAATAAAATTGCTTCGACCTTTTATTAGTGTTTGTCCATATCTACTACAATAACAGCAATTGATTTATATTACAACAAATAGCGGTTTTACAGTGTGGAGGAAGGCTAATTTGGCATATTGATATAACAATGTGATTTTATTAAATATGTCTTTAGTATTATTGATTTCTAATTGTTTGGTTTTAATTTAATGAATATAAGCAAAAATCTCTTCATGAATCTTAATGGAATCCATTAACAAGAAAAAATAAATGTCATTTTTTCCTTATTTCCTAATTTAACTAATAGTTAAATAAGTAAAATTCAGAATGAAAGACGGGAGTGATGGAAGAGTAAGTTTCATTTCTATTTTTCTAATTATACCCCCCACTCTGTTTACATATCTTTTTATCTGGCATTCTTAATTAGACTTTCTAATCTTAATACGATATTTCATTACATTAAAAACTTAAATATTGCACCCGGAGGGTGCATATATTTGCTAGTATATGTAATATTCTAATATGTAATATTTGCAGTGAATATTAAAGTTCTAATGGTGGGTTGGGGATTGTCAGGACTGCAGTGATCGTAAGGATATGCTATTTGCTATATGTATATATAATATTAGTATATAATAATATACTATATAATATATATATATATATATATATTTATATATTATTATTATATAATATTATTATTATTTTATTTATACTAAGCTGAGATGACACCTTTCCTTTCCTAAGGCTTTTTTCTATCATCGTTTGCACAAATTTATACTAAAATATTCTTTGGTTTCAGGACTACTTAATGTTTGAAAAAATTCGACTTTAATTGGTTTTGATTAGTCATAATTAGCAATTAAGTAAAGAATTGACCCGTCCTCTCTGTCATTCTGCATTACTCTCACTTCTCTATGTAAAGAATAAGTGGAAAACAAGAAGGTTATTGTGTTTGAGAACATTAACTGTGTTTAAAATTAATTTGGGGATAGCAGGTGTGGCGTAACCCATTGACATGGTATTGGACTACCCGTCCAAGAAGCCTCCTCTCCAGTAATCTAAAAGGATATTTTTTACTGTGACGTCAGGGGAGGGGGTGTAGATTGTAACGGGTGCTTCTGGGTAGTGAAAGCGTTTGTTCGAGCTAACTTTTTTTTCGGTAAAAGTGTTTGTAACTCATTATTACTATTTGGTCAGGCTAAAATTCATTTTGCTGGAAGAGTTTTTAAACTCATAAAACTAACTATATTAAATTTTAATGTTTAGCTCTGTGAGCCACTTTTTTTTTTCTTCTTTACCTAAAAAAAAAAACAACACTGTGGTGTTGCTAAAATCCAGCCCATGTCTAATCAACTCCCTTTTTATTTCCTTTAAGGCGTTTTTCCCGAGTGTTATGTGATATTTTAAAACCCCCCGCCCCGTCTTTCTCGACAAGCTAATATCCCCATTTTTCTATGGATTTTTTAAAATATAAATATATCAAAAATATTTTCGAAACTGCGGTTTCATATTTCTTAGATTTCTTTTACAAAATAAAATAGAAAAACAATAATTTGCATTTACTTGTTGAAAAACCTGGGGTGAGTTCTTTTTTATCACCTTCAAACCGCTCAAAATTTTAAATTTGGCGGCGGGGGGGGGTTAAATATATATTTATATTAGGTATCCGAGAAAACTTTTCTGAAGGGACGGCTTAGTATTTTTAGGGCATGAGGCTATGGCGTATTTATGCTTATGCACCTATTTTGTCTTTCACTTAACATGTAATTTATTTGTTATACATTTTATACTAGGCGCTGCAAAAATGCAAATCTCTCTTTTACAAAACACATCTACCATCCCCACTCGATTGAATAAAAATTAACAAAATCTGGTATTATCCGATTTTAAATGAATTTTCAATCTTGATTTATCAATGAAATGGTTTTTAAATGCATCAGTTATTATTTAAAAACTTGCCCTGCTTTTTTTCATGTCATTTATCTTTTGCCACCCCACCCCCCTTTATATTTTGAGGATGTAAAATATTGGTTTATACGCGTGCCTATCGCAGAAATGCCTCCCGCCTTAAAAAATAATCTAGGCATGATAAAACACCCCTACCTATGAATGAGTCCTGCATCTGATGCGTGCCTGCTGAAAAAATCGGCACTTAAGGCGTTTTTTCCGAAAGTAATGCGATATTTTACTCACTCCATCCTTTTTCATCGACAATAAATTGTAAATATTTTAACCCTCCTCATCTTTGGAAATATTTTTTTTTGGGGGGGGGGTATTTTACAAAAATATTCACTTTACTTGTTGATACAAATCTGGTTTACTTTTACGTCCATAAAACACTAAAAAATTTGTCGATAAAAAAATGCCTTCAATTCTGCTAAAGTTTTTTTTTTGTTTTTTTTTTCAATTTTTCATTTTATTTCATATATTCTTTCCAAACAAATAATTACAAATAAAAAAATCAATATTTAGATAGGTTTTTTATTTTACTAAAACCAAAGACATTTAAAACAAAATAAAATAAAAATCTGAAGATTCAGATTTTTTTGATTTTTACATAAGATTATTTTATGGTACGATCAATGTCACGGATTAATTTACGCCATATTGAAGGAAGAAATGCAAATACCTTTTCATAACTTACTTTTTAAAATACTTTTTTTTGTCAGTTTATAATACAAACAATAATCCCATTCTATGCTTCCAAATAATTTCTTTACTTATCTTTTAAGAACATTTATAAGTTTTACTTTTTTATTAATCTTACATCCTGATACACCTCATTCCACCCAGTTCAGAAGTCTCATTCGTTTTCCTAATCCACTCCCTAACGATAACCTTTTGTTTAATGTAATATTAAACAGATATTTAGAAGTCTTTGATTTAAGTGACCTAACAGGTAACTTTAGATGCAAAGGTCATTTTAGCCATTTTTATATATTCTTCAATAGAATCTCTGACTTCGAAAAATTCTCAACAGGATGTTAGAAGTTAAATAGCTTATCCTACTTATTTCTTTTCATTTTGGGTGTTTTCTGCTGGACCTATTATATCCCGTATTAATTCTAATTAGCACGCGGTGTTTTTTTTTTGTTTTTTTTTTCAAAGAAAATCATAGCTGAGGAGCTTATGATTTTCAATCATAACCCCAAAACCCCTAACTTTTTTTAACCATTGTAGCTGATGCGACTTTCTATTTGGACCAGTAATCAGAAAGAGACTGAAACAGATTAGTATTATCACTTCCGCATTCTCACCCCTCTCACTATCTTTCCCCTACTCTTTTTCTTTCTTTCTTTCTTTCTTCTTCTTTCTTTCTTTCTTTCTTTCTTCTGTGTAGTATGTCCTTTTCTTACCTTTCTTTTTGTATGATAAAACAGAATGGTCTATTATTTAGCAGGGGTGACAACAATTTATAAGAAATAAGAATTTGCAGATAGTAACAGCAGATAATCGATTTAATTTTGCATTTTGTCTGGGAGGATTTGGACAGTCTCATTTTTAAACAGACCGGTGTTTGCAGATGATAGTGGACTTGAAGATTAAGGAACAAGTTTATTAACTATATAGATTTCTAAAGACTGGCCCCCCACATAATGGACCTTGTAGCTGACCGGAAAGGATCCGGAATGCTGAAAATACACCTATCTAACACAGAGAAGATTCAGCACTGCTTACCTTTCGTGATCAGATGGAAATCATTTTGTTTTGTTTTGTTTTTTTACTGGATTTCAAACTCACTTATAATACCAGGCCTGACACAACTTTTTCATAACCATCAACAAATTATAAACCTCCAAATGGGGTTCTGGAACTGTCCTGAAATCAAAATACTTTTTGGTTAATTCATTAGCATCCATCTATACTTGGTCAGTCATCAGTAAGCATAATAACATGTAATAAAACAATTAAGAGAAAACCTGAAAGCAGTGTAATTTGGATATTTGACAAAAAATCCATTTTCCAGTGTGTTTTTTGAGCTTAAAACATACTTTTTTACTTTAAGTTACCCTGAGTGGGTTAGTAATACATTATTGGTCCTTTTAACTATCTCCCTCCCATTTATTCTTACATGGCTTTGGAATAACCTGCGGTGCGTAGCTCATTTTGAGGTCAGCATCGAGGCAATCACTGGACAACCAATTATTGGAATGTAGTAACTAACTTATGAAAATTTTACGATCCCGTGCAAACTGTCTCAGATGATGTATTGGATCGTCCCGAACTGCTATTTTTTATCGTCAATGGGACAACAGGAAACGATATTAATGGGAGCCCGCCTAACATACACATATGTACTAACAAAACTACACAATAATGTAAATCGTACTAGAAAAAGAACAAAAGATATAACTGGTAAGTAAGAAAATTCTAAAATTAAATGAACCCAATTTATTTCTACAGACGCAGCTGAGGAGACTTCTGAGAGAATTCAATATGAATAATTTACTGTCTGGGATTCTTAATGAATCATGGAATTCCAAAAATATACTTTTTTATCTTTATGGTTAGTTTTCTTAGAATTATTTTTGAAATGGAACAATTAAAGGAATTTGTTTAATGATATTTAGAATAAAACATTCCCTCGATGATTTTAGATTTCAAATTGTGGACAATATGAAAAAAATCATTGAAAATAGTTCCAAAGAGATGAATGGATTAAAATAAGGGAAATAACTTAAACAGTTGGAAGCGAAAATCCAAGGAATAACTCTAAGAGTTGGAAAAGGAAAATAGAGGGGAATTCTTTGAGAAAAGGGAAAGGAAAATCCAAAGAATAATTCTAAAGTTGATGAAGGGAAATATGAGAATAACTTAAAAGAAGGGATCAATATGGATGAATGGTTTCTTTGTTTACTGGCACATCAAACCTCAGGGCTATTTAATGCTAAAGCCATCTTTGTAGAAGACAAATAGTGGTATTGGATTCAGTGAACAGGATAGACCACCTCACTGTCCAGCTACACTGAAATAGGTCCCACACTATTTTGATACTAATATATATATTATATATAATATTATATATATTATATTATATATAATATCCTAATTTCAAAGTTTAATAATCTCAGAAATGTTTGATATAAAAGGAGGGGAGAAGGGGTGGGGGAGGAGTGGTGAGAAGGGGAAAAGAGTAGTAGTAGGAGGGGAACAGAGGGGAAGGAAGGTGCAGGATATCAATTTTGGCTATTTTTTTTATTTTGACTTGATAAAAGACTGATAAATGACCTTTTTGAACCCTTTTGTGAACTATTTTTAAGAGATTAAAGTTTTAATGAAATAAAATAATAATTTTTAGTAAAATAAATTCGTTGAAAATTTCTCATGATTACACTCATTATTATTTCACTAGCAAAATAAAAAACGCCCTCTGGGCAAACGTAAATAAATATTTGCCTGAGGGGATGGGGAAGTTTGAAATTTGATATCAGAGAGTTTGTTCATAAAGTAAAAGGTAAAAATCATCAATTTATTAAAGGAGTAAAAAATAAAAATAATTTAATTAAAGAAGTAAAAAAATAAAAATTTGAAAACGGAAACTTGTTTTGATAACTTTAAATATATATTAAATAAAACAAACTAATATATAGATAGATAATACCAGGTTGTATTTATTAAAACTTGTTTAAAAAAACAATGGGACTGTCTACATTGGCATGCTCAAATTTTGAGTATATTCTATTTAATGACGATTTTAAGGCAGTGTGACATAGGCAGTGAACGAGTTTTTGTTACAGACAAAACGGAAGTGAATCTCCATTATTAATAGATTTTGACATTGTTTATCAAATGACAACTTAAAAATGATTGATAATATTTCAAATCTAAAAATAAATGGCCGAAAACAGAACCTAATCTGCCCCATGATTTTAACTTGGAGTGACAGGAAAGGATCATGCCCTCCCCCAAAAATATTAGCATGAATTGGTCATATCTTTTAATGATGGGAGATTCGGTGATATCTGTTTTGTAACCTGTGGATATTAAATGAAATTAAGTAATTAAATATTAAAAAATATTATAAATAACAAATTCCCATGAGCCTTTCCAAAATGAACACTCGCACATGTGCGGGAAAAAGTACTCACTTCCGACCCTCCAAGAGATCTCTCGCCCATTCAACTTAGGCCTTAACTCGACCAGGAGAATTTCCCTTGCCCATGGTGGCTAATGACCATGAGTAAAGCCAATCATAAAACCACCTTTTGTCTTTGTCTCTTCCTTTTTCCATTGAATTCTTCTTTTCAGTCGACTCCAATAAGATGGGGTTAAAGCACCCTAGGAATACGCACACAAATAACACAGCACCTTTAAACCTAAAAAATAAAACTTTTGCACCCATAACCTAACTAATACATCACAGCTTACATACAGTATTCTTAATGATTGTGTAAGTCTATTAATGAGTGTTATATACCACAATGTTGGGCATTATACAAGTGTCTTTTACTGGAAGAAGAGAGAGATATATAGACAGGTAGACAGAGATGAGATGAATAGACTTGCATTCTTAACTTCTTTGGCCATTGTGATCTCTAGTCCGTTTCTATTCTTTCTACCTGCAGTTTGATTCTTATTTCTAGGTTCCTTTTGGTTTGTTCAATCTTGATTCAATTTTTCTTCTTCTTCGTCAGTCTTTTTGCCAAGACATGCATCAACCAACAACACCATAATTATTTCTTTAAGACTTTTATTCTTAACTAACTTCTTTCTCTAACTAAACACAGCGCGCGTGTGCAAGTGAGCCCAGCAAGAGCAAGACATCTCCTGCTGGACGTCCACTGTACTGAGGTTAACCAGCCTCCATTTGATTTCACGTGATTCGCAGTTTTTCACCTGTGGGGTCAGAGGTCCTCAACCGTTTGTAATTTCGCATTCTAACACAGTGTTTGTCAATAAATATATGCGCGCACAATAGATTATGCAATCATGGTATTTAATTTTTTATCAAATCATTGATAACATAGAATAACAGAACAACCCCGTATTTATACACTCAAAATTTTGTGCAAGAATTTTTTTGAATTGTTTTTTACTCTTGCCATTATTTTCAGAACAAAATGTTAACTAAAAAGTTTACAAATAATTAAAGTATCAGATTTTTGTGTAAATTTTATGTTTTAAAATTTCAAAATGATTTATTTGTTAATTAATATAGATGCACGCAACATTTTATTTGAAGGAGGACAGAACTAAGTTTTCATTTTCTAATTGTTTTTATTTTATTTTACTCCTTTAAATAATTGTGATTTTACTTACTTATGATACAATTATCTGATGTTGAAGTTTTTATGATACAAAACCATCTGACGTTGAATTTTTATCTACACCCTCTCATGCAATATTACAAAAATTAATTTTTCCACCACCCGGTGGGCGTTTTTTTTATGCTAGTAGTACCTAAATAATAAGATATAGAGTAACCTTTTCCCTATCTTAATATTGTTATATTTTCCTTTATTTTTCTCTATTAACTCG
>CM042179.1:49118359-49190859 GCA_023376005.1 Doryteuthis pealeii
GAAACAGCGAACAGTGTTCCTCACGTCGCACATGGTATCGCCGGAATTTGCTTGTCATGATTAATTAAAATTATATAAATAAAATTTCTCTCCACAAAAAAATAAAAAAAAATTATCTATATATATATATATATATATGTAGTAAATCTCTTTCTCTCTATATATATATACATATTTTTTTCTGGTAGTCAGGATCTTTCCATGTGGGGTTTAACCAAGCTGATGCAGGTAAACTGTAATTGAGAGCTCAATGTGCCTAGTGCCACTGAGTGAACGGACAGTGCAAAGTATTCAATAAACGAAGGAAAAAACTTTAAATTTGCCTCATTACAATAATTTATTTCAACTGCAGCATCTTCAGGTATGAACAAAGTCATAGATATTACTGAAAAAATTCCCAAGAAACAATGGTTTAAATCTATCAATTTTTTAAGATGAACAGAGTAATTAGCAATTGCTAGGTTGAATTAACAAGTCCCATGAGATCTTGTTTCACTATCCTAAAGTGTTGTCAGACATTATTTATAAGAAAAACAATTATTCCATTGTCATTATTTAGGTACTTATGACATCTTCCCTTTGAGATTTAACTCCCTTGAGAGTCATATCTCTTCTCTGTGGGTTTATCTCATCCTTGTTGCCAATTGTTGTAACTCGAGTTAATAGAGAAAATAATAGGAATAAATAATAACAAATATTAAGGATAGGGAAAAGGTTTTACTCTATATCTTTATTATTTAGGTACTACTAGCAATAAAAAAACGCCCACCGGGTGGTGTAAAAATTAATTTTGTAAGATATTGCATGAGATTGGGTGGTAGATAAAAATTCAACGTCAGATGGTTTGTATCATAAAATTCAACATCAGATAATTTGTATCATAAGTAAGTAAAATCATCAAATTTATTAAAGGAGTAAAAATAAAATAAAACAATTAGAAATGAAAACTTAGTTCTGTCCTCCTCAAATAAAATGTTGCGTGCATCTATTAATTATTAACCAAAATAATCATTTTGAATATTTAAACATAAATTTTACACAAAATCGTGAGTACTTATTATTTATTTGTAAACTTTTTAGTTAACATTTTGTTACTGAAAATAAATGGGCAAGAGTAAAAAACAATTTAAAAAATTGCTTGCACAAATTTTGAGTGTATATAATACGGGGTTGTTCTTTATTCTATGTATCAATGATTTGATAATAAATTAAATACTCATGTTGCATAATCTATGTGCGCGGATTATTATTGACAACACTGTGTAGAATGGAAATTTACAAACGGGAGGACCTCTGACCCACAGGTTGAAAACCTGCGAATCACGTGAAATCAAATGGGAGCTGGTTAACCCTCAGTACCAGTTGGACGTCCAGCAGGAGGCATGTCTTGTCTTAGCTGGGGCTCACTTGCACACGCGCGCTGTGTTTAGTTAGAGAAGAAGTTTAGTTAAGAATAAAAGTCTTAAAGAAATAATATGGTGTTGTTGGTTGATGCATGTCTTGGCAAAAAGACTGACGAAAAGAAGAAAATGAATCAAAGATGAACAACCAAAAAGGAACCTAGAAATAGAAGTCAACATGCAGAGAAAGAATAGAAACGACTAGAGATCACCAATGGCCAAAGAAGTAAGTAATGCAAGTTATTCATTCTCATCTCTGTCTACCTGTCTATATATCTCTCTCTTCTCTCCAGTAAAAGAACACTTGTATATATGCCCACATGTGGTATATAACACTCATTAATAGACTTACACAATCATTAAGAATACTGTGATGTAAGCTGTGATGTAGTTTTAGTTTATGGGGTGGCAAAGATTTTATTTTTTAGGTTTTAAAGGTGGCTGTGGTTATTTGTGGTGCGTATTCCTAGGGTTTGCTTTAACCCCATCTTATTTTGGTAGTCGTACTGAAAGGAAGGAATTCAATGAAAAAGGAAGAGACAAAGACAAAAGGTGGTTTTATGATTTAGGCTTTACTCACTGGTCATTAGCCACCATGGGGCAAGGGAATTTCTCCCTGGTCGAGTTAAGGCCTAAGTTGAATGGGCGAGAGATTCTCTTGGAGGGTCGGAAAGTGAGTACTTTTTCCCCACATGTGCGGAGTGTTCATTCGGAAAAGGCTCATGGGAATTTGTTATTTTATAAATATTTTTAATTTTAATTTTATCTTAATTTCATTTTTAATATCCACAGGTTACAAACAGATATACACCTAATCTCCATCATTAATAGATATGACCAATTTCATGCTAATATTTTTGGGGAGGCATGTATCCTTTCCTGTCACTCCAAGTTAAAATCATGGGGCAGATTAGGTTCTGTATTTTCGGCCATTTTTAATTTTTAGATGAAATATTATCAATCATTTTTTTAAGTTGGTCATTTTATAAACAATTGTCAAAATCTATTAATAATGGAGATTCACTTCCGGTTTTTGTCTGTAACAAAAACTACGTCACTGCTTATGTCACACTGCCTAAAATCGTCATAAATAGAATATACTCAAAATTTGAGCATGCAATGTTAGACAGTCCTCATTGTTTTTTTTTTTAAACAAGTTTTAATAAATACATACCTGGTATTATCTATCTATATATAGTTTGTTTTATTTTAATATATATTTAAAGTTATCAGAACTAAGTTTCCGTTTCAAATTTTTTTTTTTTACTTCTTTAATAAATTTATTTATTTTTTACTCCTTTAATAATTTGATGATTTTACTTTACTTATGATACAAACTCTCTGATATCAAATTTTCAACTCCCATCCCCTCAGGCAATATTTATTTTACGTTGCCAGAGGGCGTTTTTATTTTGCTAGTGTAAATAATAATTGAGTTGTAATCATGAGAAATTTCAACTGAATTTATTTTACTAAAAATTATTATTTTATTTTTCATTAAACTTTAATCTCTTTAAAATAGTTCACAAAAGGGTTCAAAGGTCATTTTATCAGTTTCTCTTTTATCAAGTCAAAATAAAAAAAATAGACCAAAAATGATATCCTGCACCTCCTTCCCCTCTGTTCCTCCTCCTACTACTACTCTTTTCCCCTTCTCACACTCCTCCCCACCCCCCTTCTCCCCCTCCTTTTATATCAAACATTACTGAGATTATTAACTTTGAAATTAGGAAATATATATATATATATATATATATATATATATATATATATATATATATTAGTATCAAAATAGGTGGGTGACCTATTGTCAGTGTTAGCTGGACAGTGAGTGAGTCTATCCTCTTTTCACTTGAATAATACCACTATTGTTCTTCTACAAAGATGGCTTTAGCATTAAATAGCCCATGAGGGTGATGTGCCATTAAACAAAGAAACCATCATCCATATTGATCCCTTCTTTTAAGTTATTCTTCATATTTCCCCTTTCCATCAACTTTAGAATTATTCTTTGGATTTTCCTTTCCCTTTCTCAAGAATTTTCCCTCTATTTTCCTTTCCAACTCTTAGAGTTATTCTTGGATTTTCCTTTCCAACTGTTTAAGTTATTCCCTGTATTTTAATTTCCATTCATCTCTTTGGATCTATTTTCTAATGATTTTTTTCATATTTTTCCACATTTGAAATCTTAAAATCATCGAGGGAATGGTTTATTTCTAAATATCATTAAACAAATTCCTTTAATTGTTCCATTTGCAAAAATTAATTCTAAGAAAACTAACCATAAAGATAAAAAGTATATTTTTAATTCCATGATTCATTAAGAATCCCAGACAGTAAATTATTCATATTGAATTCTCTCAGTAATTCTCCTCAGCTGCGTTCTGTAGAAATAATTGATGTTTCAATAATTTTTAGAATTTCTGTACTACCTAGTTATATCTTTTGTCTTTTGTCTCAGTACGATTTTACATTATTGTGTAGTTTTGTATACATATTGTATGTAGCAGGGCTCCACATTAATATCGTCCTGTTGTCCCATTGACGATAAAAAAATACATTCGGGACGATCAATACATCATCTGGACAGTTTGCACGGGATGTAAAATTTTTTCATAAAAGTTAGTACTACATTCCAATATTGGCTGTCCAGTGATTGCCCGAATGCTGACCTCAAAATGAGGCTACGGCACCGCAGGTCTATTCTCAAAGCCATGTAATGAATAATGGTGGAGGGAGATAGTTTAAAAGGACCAAATAATGTATTACTAACCCTACTCAGGGTAACTTAAAGTAAAAAAGTATTTTTTTAGCTCAAAACACACTGGAAAATGGATTTTTTTGTCCAAATATCCAGAATTATCACTGCTTCAGGTTTTCTTAATGTTTTATTACATGTTATTATGCTACTGATGACTGACAAGTATAGATGATGCTAATGAATTAAACAAAAATATTTTGATTTCAGGACAGTCCAAACCCCATTTGGGATGGTTTATAATTTTTGTTCGGGATGGTTATGAAAAAAGTTAGTGTCAGGGCCTGGTATGTAGTAAGTGAGTTTGAAATCCAGTAAAAAAACAAAACAAAACAAAATGATGTCCATCTGATCACGAAAGGTAAGCAGTGCTGAATCTTCTCTGTGCTTAGATAGGTGTATTTTCCAGCATCCGATCCTTTCCGGTCAGCTACAAGGTCCATTAGTGTGGGGGGCCATTCTTTTAGAATCTATATATTAATAAACTTGTTCCTTAATCTTCAGTCCACTATCATCTTGCAACACCCTCTGTTTAAAAATGAGACTGTCCAAATCCTCCAAGACAAAATGCAAAAATGTAAATCCTGATTATCTGCTGTTACTTATCTGCCAAATTCTTATTTCTTATAAATGTTGTCACCCCTGCTAAATAATAGACCATTCTGTTTTTATCATACAAAAAGAAAGGTAAGAAAAAGGACATACTACACAGAAGAAAGAAAGAAAGAAAGAAAGAAAGAAAGAAAGAAAGAAAGAAAGAAAAAGAGTAGGGGAAAGATAGTGAGAGGGGGTGAGAATGCGGAAGTGATAATACTAATCTGTTTCAATTTCTCTTTCTGATTACTGGTCAAATAAAAGTCGCATCAGCTACAATTTTAAAAAAAAGTTTAGGGGTTTGGGGTTAGTGATTGAAAAATCATAGCTCACTCAGCTATGATTTTTCTTTGAAAAAAAAAACAAAAAAAAAACACCAGCGTGCTTAAATTAGGAATTAATACGGATATAATAGTCCCAGCAGAAACACCAAAATGAAAAGAAATAAGTAGGATAAGCTAATTTAACTCTTAACATCCTGTTGAGAATTTTCTAAGTCCAGAGCATTCCTATAAGAATATATAAAAAATGGCTAAAAATGACCTTTGCATCTAAAGTTACCTGTTATGTCACTTAAATCAAAGACTTCTAAATATCTGTTTAATATTACATTTAAACAAAGGTTATCGTTAGGGGTGGATTAGGAAAACGAATGAGACTTCTGACTGGGTGGAATGAGGTGGTATAGGATGTTAAGAGTTAATAAAAAAGTAAATACTTATAAATGTTCTTAAAAGTATAAGTAAATGAAATTATTTGGAAGCATAGAATTGGATTTATTGTTTTGTATTATAAACTGTACAAAAAAATATTTAAAAAAGTAAGTTATGAAAAGTGTATTGCATTTCTTCCTTCAATATGGCGTAAATTAATCACGTGACATTTTGATCGTACCATAAAATAATTCTTATTAAAAAATCAAAAAAATCTGAATCTTCAGATTTTTTATTTATGTTTGTTTAATGTCTTGGTTTTAGTTAAAATAAAAAAATCCTATCTAAATATTGATTTTTTATTTGTAATTATTTGTTGGAAAGGAATATATTGAAATAAAATGAAAAATTGAAAAAAAAAACAAAAAAAAAACTTTAGCAGATTGAAGGCATTTTTATCGACAAATTTTTTTAGTGGTTTTATGACGTTAAAAGTAAACCAGATTTGTATCAACAAGTAAATGTGAATATTTTTGTAAATACCCCCCCCCCCAAAAAAAAATATTTCAAAGATGGAGGAGGGTTAAAATATTTACATTTATTGTCGATGAAAAAAAAAGACTGGAGTGAGTAAAATATCGCATTAACTTTTCGGAAAAACGCCTTAAGTGCCGATTTTTTTTCAGCAGGCACCGCATCAGATGCAGGACTTCATTCATAGGTAGGGGTTGTTTTATCACTGCCTAGATTATTTTTTTAAGGCGGGAGGCATTTCTGCGAATAGCACCGTATAAACCAATATTTTACATCCCTCAAAATATAAAGGGGGGTGGGGTGGCAAAGATAAATGACATGAAAAAAATCAGCAAGTTTTTAAATACAATAACTGATGCATTTAAAAACCCATTCATTGATAAATCAAGATTGAAAATTTCATTAAAATCGGATAATTACCAGATTTTTGTTAATTTTTATTCAATCGAGTGGGGATGGGTAGATGTGTTTTGTAAAAGAGAGATTTGCCATTTTTGCAGCGCCTAGTATAAAATGTATAAAAAATAAATTACATGTTTAATGTGTAAAGACAAAAATAGGTGCATATAGCATAAATACGCCATAGCCTCATGCCCTAAAATACTAAGCCGTCCCTTCAGAAAAGTTTTCTCGATACCTAAATATAAATATTTTAACCCCCCCCCGCCCGCCAAATTTAAAATATTTTTAGCGGTTTGAAGGTGATAAAAAGTAACTCACCCCCAGGTTTTTATCAACAAGTAAATGCAAATATTGTTTTTCTATTTTTATTTTGTAAAAGAAATCTAAGTAAATATGACCGAGTTTCGAAAATATTGTTTGATATATTTTATATTTTAAAAAATCCAATAGAAAATATATTTACTTGTCGAGAAAAGACGGGGCGGGGGGTTTAAAATATCACATTAACCACTCGGGAAAACGCCTTAAAGAAAATAAAAAGGGAGTTGATTAGTATCATGGGCTGGATTTTTAGCAAACACCACAGTGTTTTTTTTTTTTAGGTAAAAGAAGAAAAAAAAAAGTTGGCTCACAGAGCTAAACATAAAATTTAACTATAGTGTAGTTATGAGTTAAAAACTCTTCCAGCAAAATGAATTTTAGCCTGACCAACATAGTAATAATGAGTTACAAACACTTTTACCGAAAAAAAAAGTTAGCCCGAACAAGACCGCTTTCACTACCCAGAAGCACCTCGTTACAATCTACACCCCCTCCCCTGACGTCACAGTAAAAATATCCTTTTTATATCTACTGGAGAGGAGGCTTTCTTGGACGGGTGAGTCCAATACATGTCAATGGGGGTTACGCCACTACCTGCTATCCCCAAATTAATTTTAACACAGTTAAATGTCTCAATACACAATAACTCTCTGTTTTCACTCTTATTCTTTACATAGAGAGAGTGAGAGTAATGCAGAATGACAGAGAGGGACGGGTCAATTCTTTACTTAATTGCTAATTATGACTAATCAAAACCAATTAAAGTCGAATTTTTTTCAAACATTAAGTAGTCCTGAAACCAAAGAATATTTTAGTATAAATTTTGTGTCAATAACATGAATAGAAAAAAGCCTTAGGGAAATGAAAGGTGTTCATCTCAGCTTTAGTATAATAATAATAATAATATAATAATAATAATAATAATATATATATATATATATATATATATATATATATATATATATATATAATATTAATATATATTACATATAGCAATAGCATAATCTTTACAGATCACTGCAGTCACTGACAATCCCCTAACCCCACCATTAGAACCTTTAATATTCACTGCAAATATTACATATTAGAATATTACATATACTAGCAAATATATGCACCCTCCGGGTGCAAGTATTTAAGTTTTAATGTAATGAAATATCGTATTAAATTAGAAAGTCTAATAAGAATGCAGATAAAAAGATATGTAACAGAGTGGGGGTATAATAGAAAAATAGAAATGAAACTTACTCTTCCATCACTCCCGTCTTTCATTGCTGAATTTTACTTATTTAACTATTTAGTTAAATTAGGAAATAAGGAATAAAATGACAGTTATTTTTTCTTGTTAATGGATTTCATTTAAGATTCATTGAAGAGATTTTTGCTTATATTCATTAAAATAAAACCAAACAATTAGAAATCAATAATACTAAGCACATATTTAATAAAATCACATTTTTAATATCAATATGCAAATTAGCCTTCCCGTCCACACTGTAAACCGCTATTTTGTTGTATATATAAATACAATTGCATGTTATTTGTATGTAGATATGGACAACACTAATAAAAAGGTGAAGCAATTTTATTAGTAATTGAGGTTTAAATATAAATAAAATCATGGAGAATGTGATGTAAATAACGAAGGGAATTGTGACTTGAGTAGTAATATAGTTTCAGTTACAGACAGAAAAACACACAATCTCCATTATAATAAGATATATTATCATACATTATCATAAATATATATTATCATATATTGTTAATATTACATATACATATATACATTATCATCTATTATCAATATTTTCATATATATATTATCATGTATCAACAATATTATCATATATGTTAGTATATATCAAAAATCTTTTCATTTTTTTACACACTAAAATATATGATTTTTACTCTAAAGCACATATCATCTACCCACCCAGAGATTACCGATAATGCCACCTTATTTTCATTTTATTTTTTACCATTTTAGTTTCGGTTTCTTACAATTCTACCCCGGGGCCTTTACACAAGACTTGGGGGGTGAGGGAAGGCAGTATGTTATGTTGCATCCATTTTTTTGTTTGTTACTTTTCCAATCATAATTGATAATACTAAGCAGATGAGTAGCTCCAAAAAGTGGATTTCTTTTTTGTATTTAGGGAATGTCAGGTATTTATTTATTTATTAGTAGATAGATAGATAGATAGATAGATATGAACAGATTGAGACAGATGGATATGAATAGATTGAGATAGATAGAAAGATATGAATAAATAGATAGATAGATAGATAGATATGAGACAGACTGAGATTGATAGAATATAGATAGATAGATAGATAGATATGAACAGATTGAGACAGATGGATATAAATAGATTGAGATAAATAGATAGATAGATAGATTTGAACAGACTGGGATAGATAGATAGATAGATAGATAGGAACATACTGAGATTGATAGATAGATAGATATGAACAGACTGAGATAGATAGATAGAATATAGATAGATAGATATGAATAGATTGAGATAGATATGAAAAACAAAAAATGTTCAGATAAAAAAGTATGTCAATTCTAGAAACCAATGTAGATAGTCGGATATTACATCTTGAAACCCCAAACAGACTCAACAACAATAAATGAAACACCCCCAAGAAAACAATATTTTAACCCTCAATTATTTATACTCTTGTTGGGGCCACCTGGCCTTGACCCCTTTTTCAGAACGTACACGTGCTGATGCAAGCACGTAGGCAGAGTAAAAGCACACACGTAGATTTCCCTTTCCACTCTCCGACTTTTTAGCTCCGCCCCTTTGGCCAAACGTTACGTCATTGATACTTGTATATAAGAAAGTCGTTTTGCAACGACACACACACCGGCAACAATTGACGATCATGATTCTTGTTCCAAACGAAATGGTTTTTCCTGACTGCCTGCCTCTCTGCCGCTATTACGTTCACGCTCATACCCAAACAGTCGTCGATGGGACTACGACTGGGGCTCACAGCCAATCCAACCACAATCCGAGACCGTTACCGACCGACCGACCGCAACGTCCACCTCACCCGTAGACACACTGCTATCCCGATCCCGGATTCCATCTGCCTATCCGATACCAGACGACCTATCCACCCAGATCAACAAAAGACTGACCGAATGTTGAGTGACCAACCTCGAACATCGAACGCTCAACTAGCCGATTTACCTGTCAATTCTCGCAAATAAATTGACCACCGGGTTACTTTTGCCATCCAATTCCTCTGCCTTTGTTTCTTTCATTGTCTCCAATCGTTTCACTTATTCAAACGTCTGTGGGGTCGACATCGTTATCTGCCCCGCAACACTCTCATTCATTAACTTCCATATTGGAAATATTGAAATGTTTTTTTAAAAGGTTAATCAAAGAATTCCCTACCATTTATAGACTGACTTAATTTCATATCTACAAGAAGAAGAAGAAGAATCAAGAAGAAGAAGAAGAAGAAGAAGAAGAAGAAGAAGAAAAGAAGAAGAAGAAGAAGAAGAAGAAGAAGAAGAAGAAGAAGAAGAAGAAGAAGAAGAAGAAGAAGAAGAAGAAGAAGAAGAAGAAGAAGAAGAGAAGAAGAAGAAGAAGAAGAAGAAGAAGAAGAAGAAAAGAAGAAGAAGAAGAAAGAAAAGAAGAAGAAGAAGAAGAAGAAGAAGAAGAAGAAGAAGAAGAAGAAGAAGAAGAAAAGAAGAAGAAGAAGAAGAAGAAGAAGAAGAAGAAGAAGAAGAAGAAGAAGAAGAAGAAGAAGAAGAAGAAGAAGAAGAAGAAGAAGAAGAAGAAGAAGAAGAAGAAGAAGAAGAAGAAGAAGAAGAAGAAGAAGAAAGAAGAAGAAGAATTGAAGAAGAAGAAGAAGAAGAAGAAGAAGAAGAAGAAGAAGAAGAAGAAGAAGAAGAAGAAGAAGAAGAATTGAAAGAAGAAGAAGAAGAAGAAGAAAAGAAGAAGAAGAAAAGAAGAAGAAGAAGAGAAGAGAAGAAGAAGAAAAGAAGAAGAAGAAGAAGAAGAAGAAGAAGAAGAAGAAGAAGAAGAAGAAGAATTGAAGAAGAAGAAGAAGAAGAAGAAGAAGAAGAAGAAAAGAAGAAGAAGAAGAAGAAGAAGAAGAATTGAAAGAAGAAAAGAAGAAGAAGAATTGAAGAAGAAGAAGAAGAAGGAGGAGGAGGAGGGAAAAATGACTTCCACATTTGAAATTGTTTATAAACACCTGAAAAGTTGAATGGTGAAGTCATTAAGATCAAATTAATGTTTAATTCACATGTGGAATGTAAACAATTAGGAAATAAACATTCATGATGATGATGATGATGATGATGATGATGATGATGATGGTGGTGGTGGTGGTGGCAGTGGTGGTGGCGGTGGTGGCCAAAGAATAAAACAGGGCAAGTTTAATGAAATTTTGCAAAAGTTTTTAACATTTTACAAATATATATATACAGATTGATTTTTCTTGATTTGTTTAGCCTTACATTTGAATAGCCTAATTAATTAATTATTAATTAATTAACTTTCAAAATTAGGCACGACTTCAATTAAGCACATATTCTGCCAAAATTGTCGGCTAAAAAAAAGCCATATCAAAACACATCGCTTGTGTATTTACTTCTCATATATATATATAACGTTTCTGATGACGGATAATCACCTAAAAGTGATGTTCCTAAACCATTGGTAAAACGGACTTTTAAAATGTATTGGTGACTATAAATAAATAGATACAGCTCTTACAGAAGTAATTGAGCACTTTATAATCCTTTCTCCAATATAATAACAAAGAATTAACTATATATATATATATATATATATATATATATATATATATATATATATATATATATAATATGAACAAAAAGTGATAAGACAGACAGGAATATTTCTTATATGTTATTTATTCTCAACTAGTTTCGACCTTAGGTCATCGTCAGGAGAAGATTTCTTGTTTGAAGAAATTGTTTTTAGAGAGTTTTTTTTTAAAGGGAGCATTATAAAAGAACTATAGAAGTTGAAATATTTTTGAGGGTTTGACATGTTACTATAAAACGGGTAGAGGAGTTGTAGCAAGTGTTTAAATTCACTTTTTTTAAATGTTTCAATGAGTAACTGCGCCTGCCAGAGAGAAAAAGGTATGTCTCTTTTTCTGTGGGATTAAATTAATAAATTCCCAACAGCAAGTCCATCTGTTCTGTGAAAAAAACCTATATCTATATCTATATATATATATCAATATATATATATCTTATTATAATGGAGATTGTGTGTTTTTCTGTCTGTAACTGAAACTATACTACTACTCAATTCACAATTCCCTTAGTTATTTACATCACATTCTCCATAATTTTATTTTTATCTAAACCTCAATTCTTAATAAAATTGTTTTACATTATTAAAGACTGTTGACCATAATTACATACTAATAACATGCAGTTATATTTATATATACAATAAAATAGAGGTTTACAGTATGAATGGGAAGGCTAATTTGCATATTGATCTTAAAAATTTGATTTTAATAAATATATGCTTAGTATTATTGATTTCTAATTGTTTGGTTTTATCTTAATGAATATAAGCAAAAATCTCGGGGATAAATCTTAAAAGAAATCCATTAACAAGAAGATATAACTGTAATTTTATTCTTTACTTCCTATTTTAACTAAATAGTTAAATTAGGAAAATTTACCAATGAAAGACGGGAGTAATGGAAAATGATGGAAGAGTTAGTTTCACAGTTGTTCTATTTTCGATTATACCCCCTCTGTTCCAAATCGTTTTATCTGCATTCTTAGTCAGTTTTATTAGCCTTTCTAATTTAATATGATATTTTATTATATTAAAAGTTAAATACTTGCATATATTTGCTAGTATATATATATAATCGTTTGTATATCTGTACCCAGGTATCCATTTATTCATTTATTTATAATGCTCTGTAGATGTAAAAATATATAAACACATCTTCATATATATGTGTTGTATACCCTTTCTTACTTCTTACTTCTGGTCGTATTTCTTCTGGCCGGCTTTGCTATTCTGATCATCTATCTTGGTCTGGTCTCTTCTAAGGTCTGGACTTTCTTGGGGACTTCGGGTCTGGTTTCTGTTAGGGATTTCTTCTTATCAGAAGCCCTGTGTCATTGTTAGTTTTTAGGTAATAAACACAAGACTTCGATTTACTTTGATGTTACTTTATTTTCAATCCCCAACCCAGACATCTGCGCAGTGAGACTTACATCCTACGAGCTCGGCTTCTAACTTCTAACTGACTGAAACTTACTTACTATCTAAACCGGAAGAGAGGGTCCTCTCTACCGGTTCTCACGGTATCCACCGGAAGGTTAGGACTGAGGTCAAGCCTTGTCACTCATCCTTCAAGGCCGTGGGCTGTAGCTTATAATGGCCATTTTGATTTCTACACTATTGCCATAAATATTAGGTTTCTAATAATTATGTAACATATGTTTGAGTTCTCAATTATGATTGAGTCCTTTTATCTTAAAAAAGGTAAACTGATAATATCCATTTTTATTTTATAATTTTCCATCAGAAAAATCCTTTTTGGTTTATAATAAAATTTTCTTTTATTAAAAGAATTGTTAGCATTCTACTTATTTATGAGTAATACCGTAATACTCAATAATATTTATTTTTTTAAAACCCTGATATCTTTGATTTAGAAGAAAATTAACTTAATGTTGGGGGCGTAAAATGTTTTTCAAGTTGGTCATATATTGTACTAATTACAGTATAAATAATGAGATAAAAGACTGAACTTATGAATAGAAACAAAAAAAAAGTTTTACAGTTGCGCTTCTATGAGAAAATAAGTACCCAAAATAAAAAAAAATGTAAAAAAATAATAAATATAATTTTTTGGAGATTTCTTTTTTACTCATTTCGATAATTATTTAATTGGCTATTATTTTATAAAAGAAAAAATTATACATCAATGTTTTTTCTGCTTAAAAAGGGAAGGGGGTACATTTTCAATCGAGTTTTTCTTCCAAACATATTACTTTTGAAACCTAAAATAAGGTTAAAATAAGGATATTTATTTTTAGAATCTAAAAATATAACATTTTAAACTTAACATCAGACTTTTCATATTTTAAATGAATTTTATATATTAATTTTTCATAGCAAAAATACTAAATTAAAGTTTTGAAATAAAATAACTGATGCATTATAAAATTCATTAATTGTTAAATCAATACTGAAAATTTCATTAAAATTGGATAATTACCTGATTTTTGGTAAATTTTTTTGCAATCGCGAATGTTACAGTAAAATTGTAAACAAGCACTTAAAACCATTGAAAAAGAGGCTGAATGGCGATATCGTCGAAATTGACAAAAACAAATGGTTTTAAATCTTTTAAAAATAAACTGCATATGTAATGATATTTTTCTTTTTAATGATGGTCAGTATGTTACTACTTATCGATTTAGACAAAGTTTTAACCTTAAATAATAGATTTAATTATTTTTAATTCGCTTTTAAAACTCCTAGCAGACGAAATTATTGCTAATGCCTAACTTAATGATATCCATTTTGATTGTATAATGTTCAACTAGAAATGATAAAATACTGGTATCTTTGATTTAGAAGAAAATTAACTTTTTATTTAAATCAATTGTTAAAGTGTACTTATTCATGAACAATACAGTAATACTTAATATTTGTTTTGATTTTATATTCTTACATTAGAAATAGAAAAATCCTGGTATCTTTGGTTTAGAAGAAAATTAACATTATATAAAAAAATAGGTACGGTGTGTTTATTTATGAACGGTACTGAAACACTGAATAATATCTGTTTTGGATTGTATCTTGTTCCTTTAGAAATACTAAAATCCTGTATCTTTGGTTTAAATGAAAATTAACTTCTTATTTTTTAAAAATGATAGGGATGTACTTATTTACAGGCAAGACTGTAAGAAATACCTAATAATATTCATTTTGATTGTATGTTCTAGTAGAAATAAATAAGTTCAATTTAGAAAAAAAATAAGGTTTAATAAAAAATAAAAAATTTAGGAGTGTACTTATTTATTGGTGATATTGTAATACTTAGTAATATCCATTTTGATTGTATAATGTTCTACTAGAAATGATAAAATCCTGGTATCTTTTTTTAAGAAAATTAAAAATTAACTTTATCTTTAAAAAAATTGTATAATGTATGTATCATGTACAGGCCAACTATTGCGAGAATCAGGAGAACAGGAGAAAAGAGAAATATCCTGAAACAGAAAGTTCCAGAAAGTGGACATTGACTTATAAACATAGGAAATGTTAACACTGGATTATTCACATTGGAAGACTATCACAGGAAATGGTATGAAAACTACAGGAAACTGCAGGAAATATCATTGGAATAAGATGGGAAATGACTGCAGCAATCATCCTGCCTCAGTACATTCACTCACACTTACATTGGTCAAGTATGTGACTAACATGGCAAGCAATGCCTCAATATAATCAGACAATATATATATATATATATATATATATATATATTTAAAAAAATGTTTTTTTTAAATTAGGCGTTATTGTGAAGCATTAAAAATAAATAAATGAATGAACTCGATATTATGGAGTATTGGATTCACTTACTTTTTAATTATTTTTTACATAAATTTTCAGGTTCGTTAGATACCCTTTGTCAAATGTTACTGTTCAACGGTTTCTTTGTCTCTGTTGTTATCGACAGTGGCAGCATTTGTAAAATATTTGTAATAACGGAGAATTCCGATATCTGCGTTTAATCCCTTCACGTGCGTTTGTAATTTTAGAATCCATTTAGATTCTGATTGTTTTCTAGATTGCGTTGTTGGAAATGCGTGTTCTAATAAGATGCATTTGAGGTGTGTAAGGTTGTGTGATAAGGTGTTAAAATGAAGTGCTATTGTACTATGCGGGGATTTGAGATTTATAGTGGATTTGTGGTTATTTAGTCTTAGTCTAAAGGGTGTTGATGTTGATATATATATGTATATATATATATATATATATATATATATATAGATGTGAGGTATCCAAAACTTGGTTGTAAAGGATGATTCTATATGTGATTTTTAAGACACACTGTATTATTATTGTATGATCCAGTATGTATAAATACAGTGAATCTTTAAATCACTACAGAGAGTTCAATTTAAAAACGAATCAAAATTATTTAAATTCATTATATTTTGTTTTAGTCAAAAAGTAGTAACATCATGGACACCAGTAAAAAAAAAAAAAGCAAAAAAAAACCCAGCAAATTAAATTTAAATATCTATTTTTAATATTCTTTTAGACAATTAAATTCGTCTCAAAAGACATTATTTCTGTTTAAGTTAATTACCCTAAAAACTGTAGCACAAACCAAAAACGGAATATGTAAAAATTCGGAAAACATGTCTTAGTTAACATGATTATTAAGCCTACAATTTTTTTTAATAGATTAGATAAATATTCAATTTAAAATATTTCATGTTGAATAAAGGTAGTTACTGAGTTTTTCTAGATATTTAAAAATTATGGAATTTCGTTCAAACATTGACTCTCCCCACCCTTTAAGTTTTCTTCCAAGCCATAGTTGTATTGTTGCTACTGTACGATTGCACCACTTGGACACTAACCTAGCCTAGAGTAAGCTAGATGGGAACTGCTCAAGAATGCATGTAATTTTAAACAAGTTGTGTAAGCAACACTCCACGAGAAAGCATTTGTATAGCCACTTGCCACTTATCACACAAACCATTGGATTTTTCCAACAATCTAACCCGGGCTCGATGGGTGACCCAACGTGTCCCGTTTTTTATAGTATATATATATATATATGATAATATTGATAATATATGATAACACGGGACAACACAATTTCTGTTGAGTTGAATCTGACACTTGTTTTTGACTATTTTTTAGATATATGTAGTATATTAAGAAAGAATGTGTGTGTGTGTGAAGAAAGGAAGTGAATCCGACGGTATGTAGTACATTAGGAAAGAATGAAAAAACACAGGTTTAAATGGGTTAAGTGGTGAGTTTAAACCTGTGTTTTTTCATTCTTTCTAATATACTACATACCGTCGGATTCACTTCCTTTCTTCACACACACACACACACACACACATATATATATATGATAATATTGATTATATATGTTAATATATATGTGATAATATATGTTAATATATATGTGATAATATATGATAATGTATATGTAATATTGATAGTATATGATGATATATATGTATGTAATAATATTGATAATATATGATAATATATACATGATAATATTGATGAAATAGGATAAAAATATATGATGATAATATTGATAATACAATTTAACACAGATAATCTTTAATCATTGTTTCTCTAATGATAATATTAATGATAATATTGATAATATATGAAAATGTATTATGATAATATATTATAATGTATTACGATAACATTTTTAATATTTGATAATGTATATATGATAATATTCATAATATATTATGATAATATTCATAATATATGATAATATGGATAATATAATTTAACACAAATAACCATTAACCATTATCTTCCAAGAATTAAATAAGCTTTAGAATAAAATTCTGTAAAACAAAAAAGAACACCCCCCCCCCTGCATTTGATACAACCTAATAAATATCAATATATAGCACAATTTTTTTTTAATGGTGAAAGAAGAGGAAGTACTTTTCTGTAGTATTGGGGAGTTGAGGGTGTGTAATGGTGTGTGAGTGTGGGAGGGAGTTCCTGAGTATGACTGCACTGATGTCATCAGTCGGTTGTTTCAGTAAAAGAATTTAATGCGTGTACCATTTGATATGTGCCGGTGCTTAAATGTCAGTGTACTGATTTTTAAATTCATTGTAGTTTATATGCTTGTAAAATCAGTAAAAAAGTGAACACAGAGTGTACAATGAATACAGGGACATGTTATATAATTTTGTTAGCATTGTAAGTTTTAACGGCATATCAAGTACATTGGTTTTAACAAAATTGTAAGTAAAGTGGAGAAAGGTAAACAAACACGGGTTGTATGTTTATTAACCTAACTAGCTACACCCCTCACCAGAAGATAAAAAAAGATGAAACTCCCACTACCAACCTAAAAAATTCCTAGTAGTACCAGCAACTGACCACCCTATTCAAGACCTCCTAACTCACCAGTATGAGAATGACCTTCCTCTGAAGCAGGAACTCAATCCACTGTCCTGAAGAAGGTCTAACAGACCGAAACGTCCTAACGTCGACATCGCTACCTACAATAAACATCCATCCTGTACGACATCCCGTGTTTGTCTACCTTTCTCCACATATTTTCGGATTAATTTCCTCTTTCTCTCTCTCTTTCTCTCTCTCTTTCTTTCTTTCTCTCTTTCTTTCTTTCTCTCTCTCTTTCTTTCTCTCTTTCTCTCTCTCTCTTTCTTTCTTTCTCTCTCTCTCTCTTTCTTTCTTTCTTTCTCTCTCTTTCTCTCTCTCTCTTTCTTTCTTTCTCTCTCTCTCTCTTTTGTAAGTAAAATAAAATTTCCTTTTTCTTTCATTTGATTATGAAAGAAAATTAAATATTAAAATAATTTAATATTAAAATATTTTGACTGTTTTAACTTCAAATATCAAACATTTTACCCTGAAGAAGGCTATTTTCTTTGTATACTTAAATGTTTCATAATTTTCGATTATTATTATTATTTTATTTTATATCAAAATAATAATAAATAGAATACAATGTGTACACGAACAAACTCCTGGCCGAAACATGAGTTGGTTATTCATTAAGCCAATTTTATCCATTCAACATTTTCTTTCCTTTATTTATTTATCCTTTCAACATATTAAAATAAATAATTTAAAAAAAAAATCAGTCTTGCTGATAAAAAACCCAATTCGTTTCCTTATATTCAAGTTTCCTTCAATGCTCTATTTTCGTGACCTTGTGCCACACTAAACTAGTTTTACTTTACAACCACACACACGGTCTCACTCATATGTGTATGTGCATGCACATACATACATTGACATATTCACATAGGTTCACATAGATACAAATATACACAGATACATTCATATGCTTACTTACATACATATAAAAATTCATATATATATGCATTCACATATGTATATTTACCAACCCCTCTGCACGAGCAGGATGTGACACAAGGTCAATTTATTAAGCAGAGTTCAACAGGTTTGAATTCAGAGTTTTCCTTCTCCTAGACTGGTTACCTAGCCATGGTTAAAGAGCCCAGTCTGCCCTACTATTTATCCATAGCTGGAGGGAGAGTAGGATTCATACCTTTCCAAAGGGTATTAGCGCTAAGTGAAATGCAATTACCACGTCCAGGATTTGAACTCGGGGCAACAAATCCATTTCCCATGACTTTAACCATTACACCATGTGCTTCTACATATACACATAGCTACACACACACACACACACAATATACATTTATATATACATGCAAACCTGTTAGAAAATGTTTAGTAGGTTAGTCACACTGTCCAATTGATTTTTCCTTATATTTAAGTTTCTTTGAATGCTCCATTGTCATCACCTTGTACCATACTAAACTAGTCTTACTTTACAACTACACTTGAGCAGTCACACACATGTCGAGCGCTACACTTACCATCAGTTTACTATTCTGCTGCCCTAAGATGACGAGGACCAGTATTGAACCTGGAATCTTGTGGTTCCAAGGTGGATGCTTTTGTGGGGATTAAAATAAAATAAAAAATACGAAAATAAAAATGAAATTAAAAAAAAACAACAACACACTCCCATGGGGCCTTGACCGGAAGAACCCATTTGCGTATATCCGACAAAAAGGACTGACTCCTGGTAATTCTTAACTTGTTCCTCATAAATTCCTACCATAAAATAAACTCAACCCTCATTTTATGTCCGTGTTTTTGCAATAAATGTTTTATTTTTCTTGCACCCTTCATTTTACAATACTGAATATATTTTCTTTATTTAAAAACATTTATTGCAAACATATTTAAAACATTTATTGCAAAAACATGGACATAAAATGAGGGTTCAGTTTATTTTATAGTAGGAATTTACAAGGAACAAGTTGAAGATTACCTGACTCCCTACACCAAAAAGGATACCTTGGCTATTTGAGAATTTAGGCCACAACTGAGTGCAGTTGCTCCTGCTAGTCAGGGGGCATGTCCCTTGCTACAAGCGATGATAACCCGTTCAATAAAGCCTAAGTCATAAAACTATCTCTTGCCTTTGTCTCTTTCCTTTCTCGTTCCTTAAATTCCATTTCAGCTTACCAGCCCACAAGAACAAACAACATGACACAAACGAACATGGTTGTCTTGACAACAGATAAGTTTTAAATAAAATAAACAGAAGATACCAGTATCAATAAACAGAATTACCAGAAGCTGTTCAGAGTTTTTATATACTAAGATTTGTCACATCGTATGTAGAGATTTTTGTAGATTTGGTTGCTCCTACTTCTTCCCATTATGTTTGAATTTCATCCCTGCTTACTCGTGTATAAGTCTACCCTTGATTTATGGTCACAAAATCATTAATTTATGTCTCCACTGTTCAAAGAACAGAAGCGTTTAAAGATCGAGAAGGTATTTTTTTTCCAGTTGTGATTTAAAAAGTAAAGGATACAGTAGCCTAACATTTTATTGGAGATAAATGAACTCAACCTTAAGTCCCAAGGGTTACGTGTAGTTTAGCATGGAAAATTTTTTGAATGAGTCAGTACAATGCCACAGGCGTTTTCTTACTGGTTGAGAAACGTCACGAGGCAAAGTGTCGAAGAGTAAGAGTGAGAGGTGAGAGTGAGGGGTCAGTTTGGAACAAAGTGGTGACTGGGCGAGACGTATCTGTCACCCAGGGCAGTTTTACTTGTGGGAAAATAAAGATATCTCATGAAAAGAAAATAAGTTTCACCTTGTGTTATTACTAAAAACTATAAATGGGATAAGGCAGGATATCCTCCATCATCCCAAGTTGGTTCCAGACTCAAAACGTCAAAGAATTGCCAGCCAACTCAACATCAGATCCAACTTCTCCAAGTAGAACAAAAATAGAGATAAGTATACATTTATCATTTTTTACCTCATCCCAAGAAAAGGCTAGGGGAGTAAACCCAAATACAAATCAGGAGCTGGAGTCCCTAAATGTGGTGTGATGCTGAAATCCAGTGCTACCCAGCAACTCCTGTGACACTATCGCTGTCAAACTGCATTGGTTCCTTACCTTTTGTTTGGATCACATCGGCAGTGTGGAGAGGGGGGATTTGCTGCTTGAGCAACAGCTCATCCTCCATATCAATCTGCCCAGGCTATATAGTTCCAAATAGAAAAAAAAGTTGGACACTACTCCATTGTCTCTTGTAGACAGAAAGATACCAACAACAAAAATTTTTATAAAATTTTAATTTAAAAAAAGTTGGACACTACTCCATTATCTCTTGTAGACAGAAAGATACCAACAACAAAATTTTTTTATAAAATTTTAATTTTATTCTAAACTAAAGATAACAGGATTTCTCTAAATTTTAGAGATGAAGCTTGATAATTAGTATTATTTGTATTATTCGGAAACATAGCCTAGTGGATAAAGGAGTTAGGTTAAGACAGTTCTAAGTGACAGTTATCTCTAGACTGCAGGTTCAATCCTAATCAGGGGCAACAGTAACATAGAATAATAATTAACACAGCTTAACACCTGTACCCCATGACATGATGCAGTTTAACGTCATACCAGGACAATGGATTACTGAAATCTTTCCCCACCCCATTGTCTCCATAATGTCAGGTCTGCGATCTGGCCTCCAACAGACAGGTTGGCGAGATGACTGCCGCACAGGAGCTAAGCAGCTCAATATCGAGATAAACAGGACTGCAGAGCGGCGATATCTTAGTCGTCATGAACAACCAAATGTAGATGGGAATTTCCCCTGTAATGTGTGTGATTGCATCTGCAGGTCCAGAATTGGACTGATGAGCCACCCCTCTGGGTTCACAACTATTGAAGACATGGAGTGACGTCATCGTCGTCTGTGACGGACTTCCAAAAAAGAAAAAAGAAGATTTTCTAATAAAGATACTTCCATATAAATATTAATGTTGTTTTTATCACCTGTGGAAAGTTCCAAGAATATCTTGACTTGGAAGGTGAACATGTGTGTGTGGAGATTTGTTGGGTGATTAGCATCCAACTGTGTTGTGAGCTGAGTATGCTGTTGGTTTATTTATTTTGTAAAATTATACAAAAATGTGGCACAAGGCCTAAAAAAGGTGGGGGAGGGGCTATCATTTCTAATCTAACTTTTAACTTAACTATTTCCATTTGTAACCCAAATCATACAACAATTTTCCATTCACCATAAAAAACCAATTCGTACTACAAACACCAAAACTTACCAGTCTCTCTATGGCAAACCTACACCTAATCCTGTATTCACATAGTCATGAGGGAGAGGGGGATGACTCATATATACAATTAAAATGAAAGGGACCCCCAATGAGGGAGAGGGGGATGAGTCATATATACAATTAAAATGAAAGGGACCCCCAGTGAAAAACAATGTGAATGCGCAAAACAGTTTGTATTTATGGAACTCAAGAATAGTCCATTCCATTCCTTGAGTCCTCATTGGCTGCTGGCTTCTATGATGTTATGAGGCTTCATAAATACTCTGGTATTCTGCAGTAGGATTGCAAAAAGGTTAGATCTGTATTAAGTTATGGCTCCTTGTTGCCTTGTCTTACCAATTCGACGGTAAGTGGAACTTAGTATGATTATTCTACAATGTGGAGACTGTTTAAAGTTATCATAAACATACTCTTATCCTGTTGTAGTGTAATGGTTAACAAGCTAGTCTCGCAGATCCATTAATACTGAAAAGCGAGTTCAATCCTCGCTAGATGCCCCATACTTGAGACCTTGCATCAAATCCTATCCATGGTGAATATTGACGTCAGTTAGTCTACTGTTGGTTTGAATAACAGCAACTAGCTAAGCACAACTTATATTTGAAGTGAGCACACTCATGTACTCACTCCAAATTCTTTATTCAAAAAATATGAAGTGAATACATGAGTGTGACATCACGCTTGGCATATATCCGGAAGAACTAGCTAAGTCCGACTGAAGCCGTGTCCAAGACAGTTGGTATTTATAGAAATCAAGAATAGTCCATTCACGAATTTGGGGGATTCCATTCCCTGAGTTCTGATTGGCTGCTCGGTTTCTATGATATTGTGGAGTTGTATAAATACCCTGTCATTCTGCGGTGGAATTGCGACAGGACAGGATTGTATTCAGTTACAACCGCATGTTGCCATGTCTTCCCAATTCGACGGTAATTGGAACTTAGTTTGATTATTCTTCAGTGAACAGGTTGGGGAAATGGGCATCCCATTGTGGTGTAATGGTTAGTAAGCTAGTCTTACAGATCCATTACAACTGAAAATTGTATCAAATCCTACCCATGGTCAATGGGTTGAATAAATCTTTTTTTGGTTATTTCCTATAAGTCTAACATGATCAAAGGGGAACCACTCTTGACTAATAAATTATTTATTTATTGATCTACTAGGAAAAAAGAAGACGGGGTTGGGGTTAGGGTTAGTTTAACTCTTAATATACTGTTGAGAATTTTCTAAGTCCAGAGCCCAATAAAAAAAAAATGGCTAAAAATGGCCTTTTCATTTAAAGTTACCTGTTATTTCCCATAAACTAAAAACTTCTAAATATGTTTAATATTACATTTAAACAAAGGCTATCATTTACTTCCTATTTTAACCAAATAGTTAA
The DNA here is from genome assembly GCA_023376005.1 of Doryteuthis pealeii. Classification (NCBI taxonomy): domain Eukaryota; kingdom Metazoa; phylum Mollusca; class Cephalopoda; order Myopsida; family Loliginidae; genus Doryteuthis; species Doryteuthis pealeii. Next base: position 49,141,843 of record CM042179.1, read on the forward strand.
ATTAGGAAAATTTACCAAAGAAAGGCGGGAGTAATGGAAAATGATGGAAGAGTTAGTGTCAAAGTTGTTCTATTTTTCAATCATACCCCCTCTGTTCCAAATCTTTTTATCTGAATTTTTATTCAGTTTCATTAGCCTTTCTAATTTAATATGAATTTATTATATCAAAACTTAAATACTTTGACACTAACTCTTCCATCATTTTCCATTACTCCGCCTTTCTTTGGTAAATTTTCCTAATTTAACTATTTAGTTAAAATAGGAAGTAAAGAAAATTACAGTTATTTCTTCTTGTTAATAAATTTCTTTTAAGATTTATTGAAGAGATTTTTGCTATATTTCAAAAAGATAAACCAAACAATTAGAAATCAAGAATATTAAGCACATATTTATTAAAATCAAATTTTAAGATCAATATGCAAATTAGCCTTCCCATTCACACTGTAAACTGCTATTTTATTGTATATATAAATACAACTGCATGTTATTAGTATGTAGATATGGTCAACAGTCTTAATGATGTAAAACAATTTTGTTAATAATTGAGGTTTAAATAAAATGAAATCATGTAGAATTGATGTAAATAATTAAGGGAATTGTAACTTGTATAGTAATATAGTTTCGGTTACAGACAGAAAAACCCACAATCTCCATTATAATAAGATTATTCTCTTTATGAGTGTGTTATCTATTAATAATGGAGATTTGGTCTCCATTTGTCTGTAACCGAAACTATGTCACTGCTTACGTCACAATACCGAAAATCGTCAATACATAGAATAAAGTACAACCCTGTAAGTAAAGTAAAGTCGTCGGGGTGGCCTAAAGTCGGTATCAGCTAATCAGCGAGGGAGTCTATCCCCTTTTCACTATTGCTAGACCAAAGAGATTGTTTTTTGCATCTGAGGTGGAGCGCCGCACCTACCATCAACTCCTTACTTTACCGCACAGATCCGTTGGCTACTCATATGCTGAGTTGGCATAGGCCAGTATCGAACTAGGAACCTTGTGGTTTCTAGCCGAACACTCTACCGACTGAGCTAACCCGGCCCCTAAATTAACAAGAAGTTAACTAAAAAGTTTACAAATAAATAAATACTTACGATTTTGTGTAAAAGATTCAAAATCTGATTATTTAATTGATAATCAATAGGTACCCGCAACATTTTATTTGAGGGCGACAGAATTAAGTTTCCATTTCAAATTGTTTTATTTTATTTTTACTCATTTTAATAAATTTGATGGGTTATTTCCTAGTTGAGTAACATGAGTGACCCAGAAAAAACAGGAATAATTGGTTATTTCCTAGTTGAGTAACATGAGTGACCCAGAAAAAAACAGAACCCAAATTATTTATTCATTTTCCCATTAAACTAACCCTAAACCCCAACCCCACCCTGAACCCTAAACCTTGCTGGACTTAAACTTAAAAAAAAAATCAAAATTAAAATTAATAGTTTTATTACAAAATTTGAGAGTTCTGTTTTTTCTGGGTCACCCTGTAATATTATGTTACTGAACGGGGTGGGGGGTAGGTTTAGGTTTAGGGTTGGGGTTTAGGGTTAGTTTAATGGGAAAAGAAATAATTTGGGTTCTGTTTTTTTTTTTCTGGGTCACCCTGTAATATCATGTTACTCAACTAGAAAATAATCATTTGATGATTTTATTTACTTATGATACACACCCTCTAACACTGAAATTTGTAACAAGAGAAATAGAATCAAATCTTTCTTTCTAAATATAAATATATCCATATTTAATTGATAATTTATTTTAAATACTAGCAAAAAAAAAACAAAAAAAAAACGCACTCTGGGCGGTGTAAAAAATATTTTTTGAAAGATATTGCCTGAAGGGGGTTTTAGGCAATATCTTTCAAAAATTAATTTTTACACCGCCCAGAGTGCATTTTTTGCTAGTATCTAAAATGAATTATCAATTAAAGATTGGGACCATATGACCTTTAGGCACCCCTGCGATCTCGATTCATAAGGACATTTCAAAATCCGATTGTTTGTTAGGGGTTAGTTTTATAATTAAAAAAAAAAACTCTAAAAATCATCTGTTAACAACAACGGATGTTGACGGTGTAAATGCAAAAAATGTCCTTATGAATCAAGATCGTAAAAGGGGTGCCTAAAGGTCATATGGTCCAAATATTGATATATGGATATTTAGAAAGAAATAAAGGTTTGCTGCTATTGCTCTTGTACAAAGATCTGTGATATTGTTGGTTGTATTAAAAACCTAATAGCCATATGTCTCTTGTAGTTAAGCTCCTAGAGCATCCCTCCATTGCACTCTAAGGGTAATTCCTTGAATCCTAAAGAGTTATAGAAAAAAAAATGCTAACATATCTGAACAATTTTCGTCTTTACACCCCACATAGCTGAGAATGTCCCCACTAAAAGTTCGATCTTGTGGGAGGGGGTGCGATCAATAAATAAATAAATAAAACATTTTTATGCAAAAATGGAGACCGTCTTGAAACTGAAAATAACTTTTCAGATCAAATCATTGTGAACTTAAGTCAGTGTGACAATATCAATTTTTTTTCTTTTTCTTTTTCCAAATAAAGTAAGGAAGGGAGAATAGTCGGGAAAGGTATTAATCCAACTACTCTCCCTCCAGCTATGGGTAAATAGTAGGGCAGACTGGGCTCTTTAACCTTGGTTAGGCAACCAGTTTAGGAGTAGGAAAACTCTGAATTCAAACCTGTTAAATTTGATTGGGGTGGTCACTATTAGAATAGAATAGGCTCAGTCCTAATTAGTGATCTATTTCAATTTGTAAAAAAAAAAAAAAAATTTTTTTAAATGAAAATGTTCGTAAAATTTTAAGACGTGCAAATGAATTTGTAAAATTGAATATTTAGCTTTTTTTTTTTTTTTTTTTTTTTTTTAAGTGAAAAAAAAAATAATTCGGTATTTTCTATTTATAAAAAATATTTAAAAAATTTAAAAGAAATATTTATATATATAGGTAAGGAGGGTTGAATTTTTATACACAATGTAATCCGTAAATTTAAATAATTTCTTTGAGAAAATAATTTAAAACGAAAATAGCATTTTTTTGTGATTTCATTAAATAACGCCTTTCGTTCGACCTTTACTTAAACAATTAAAATTGCACAAAATTAACAGTAACAGTGTAATAAGTAAATAATAATACTAATAATACTAATAATAGATAGAACGAAAGAAAAGTAACAAATAAACTAAGTGGCATTATTGGTACTGCTATGTACTGAATCTCAGAAATGAAATCAATATCTAGAATTTTAAAATTTGGATAACCTGACTGCATCGAACTCTCTCATATTTCGTTGTTGTTGTCGTCGTATTTCCTAAAGTAGCAGGAGTTGTAGTTGTTGGAAACATTTTTCTTTTATATATATATATATATACATATATTTCATTTTATTTTATTCAATTTCAAATACTCTCTTCATTTTGCCGTGATCGGTAAAAATCTTGATCCATCTCTCACTCGCTATTCCTCTGGCAAGTGCGCGACTGTGTGTGTAGAAGCTTTTGCTTTTACTGTAGAGAGGACTAGACTCCAGCGGTAGTAGAAACAAAACTAGTATACCTCCCCCTCCGTTGTTGTTAATTTTAACTAACTGTTTTCACCACCAGGCAAAGCGATATCTTATCATTCATTGGTGGTAGTAGTATGTGCAAATAGTTAGCAGTAGAAATTGACAGTACACACTTGGTAAACACGTTACGCCCAACACGTTGATATAATATATATATATACCCATTTTGTTCGTCTAATCTAAAACACACATATACATCGCCATAGTCTACCATCAAGAATTATTTAGAAGACACACAAATATGGAAGAAATTGGCAACTTTGGTGAGTATTTATATATTATCAAAGGCGGGGTATATTGCATCCCCAGTCTTATTTATTCCAATACAATATGTGTACATATATACATAGACTTGGGGGTGATTTATACAACAGACACATGACGTTTATTTTAAGATATTTCTTTTTTTCCTTGTCATCTTTCTTTTTAAATTTTCATACATCGATACGAATTTGTAAAAAAAAACTGTTTCCCCCTTTTTTTTAATCTATTTTTTTCTGTCTTCGTCATTGTTTTATTTTTGTTTCATTTAAAAAAAATTTTTTTTTCGCCGTCAAAAATAAAAACAAAAAGTAACAATTATAAAATTGATACAATTTTAATTGTAACTAAAAAAAGTTATCTGTCGTTTGTTTAATTGTACGATTCAATTTTTGTCTATATTGAAATAATTAAAAAAAAAAAAAAAAGAAAAAAAAAACCAATGCGAAACGATGATGTATGCATTTCCAATCTACCAACTTTTTTTAGTGTTATAAAGACAGGTGCGTGAATTCTATCCTATACACATTTTTGTGTGGCCTTGTTTTTTTGTTTTTTATCCCCTTAACTCACTCAAACTCGTCCCCAGCTTCTTTATGATTTTTTTGTCTTTTTGAAAAAAAAAAAAAATATATATATATATATATTTTAATGTAAATGAATAAGTATTTTGTTCTATGTTTTGTATTTACTGTATTATTAATGTTAACCTTTGAGTTTTTTTCTGCTTATGTTGTAAAAATGTTAACATTTCTCTACTGTCCAGAGACGTGTGGCATTTATTTTTATCACATTTTTTGTAAATATAAAAAATAAGTCAATATTTAATATCAGATAAGATAAAGTACACGAAATTAAACATAAAATTCAGTGTTGATTTCTCAACTACTTAGCTCTTCTTTAAATGATAAATACTCATAACTAAAACAATTTATAATTAAAAGAAGAGGGTGACAATATTGACATTATTAAAGGTGTCAAAAACCTTATTTATTTTGTTGAGTTTTTTTTTGTGTATTATAGTCTATCCTTTCCGAGAATAGTTTATTTATACAAGATATCTTTTTTTTAAAGTGAAAGTGTTCAATAGAATTTTAAGAAACTATGATTTGTTTATTTTCACAAAATGTCTCAAAATGACCTGAGTCTTCTGTCAGGTAAAAAAATAATGTTACAATATCATTGTTTGGACGTTTGTAGTTGAATAGGATTGAATACATTTTAGATACGTATGTATATAAATATAATAGTGATTCTTTTTTTTCTTTTTCTGATATTAAATAGAAATATTATTTTGAATTTACTAGTATTTTAAGAGATATTTGTACAATTTTGATACAGTTGCTTTGAGTATGAAGTTGTTTATAATGTGTATTATTTATTTATTGTGTTAAATGCAGCGTTGATTATTTGTTTTGTCTGAAAATATATTGTTTTTTTTTCTTGTATAAGTTGTTTTGTTTCTATTAAAATGTCCATTACTGTCTATGTTTTAAAAAAATGACTATTACTTTTAAAATAAACTGGAATAGCCAGTCTGTTAAAATACTCAGCTTATGTTTTCACTCTCACTCTCCAACAATGTTATGTTCGACAAAAAAAAGAAAATCTAGATTTATTTTTCTTCTTCTAGTATGTTCACTGTTTGTTTACTAAGTAAGTAAGTAAATTACTTACTTATTTAGAGAGCTTAATTCAAATTAAAAAAATAAAGAAAGAAAGAAAGGAAAAGGCAAATCTATTTTTCAGACAGCCAAACATGACAATTAATTCTTTAGAAATTTTCTCCTTTTTAAATTTAAAGATAAATTCAAAATTTTAATTCTTCCAAGTAGTAGGTTTTCCCAGATATGTTTAAATATCACAAACACTGACTAATATATATATATATATATGATATTGTTGTGGATTTCTAAGACACACACACACATATTTGTTGTTGATATCTAAGCAAAACTTAAGACACTAAGACATTGTGTGTGTACCTGTACTGTATTGTCAGTGTTTACCTTTACTTAAAAAGCAAAGAAATGTATTTTACTCAGGTGTGTATTGTATATAGTCTTTTCAGCAGTAGTAGGCGTCACAATAGGCATTTTTATTTTACCTTTGCTAAGGATAAGAAGGAAGACAGAAGAAAAAGAACTATCACTTCTTTATTGGGTCTTCTTCGTGGTATTATTATTATTCTCTGTCTCTCTCTCTGTCTCTCTCTCTCTCTCTGCTTACCTGTGGGTATTATTCGTTGACTATTATTATTAGCAGGTAAAGTAAAAAAAAAAAAAAAAAAAAAAAAAAAGTACCCAAACACACCTTGCTTTTTTTTTTTCTTTTTAGTGACTACTATATTTCTGTCCCTGTGTATAGGTATTTTTTTTTCTTACCTACCCCCCCCCCCCAAAAAAAAAGGGTTCAGGTGAATTTATTTATTCAAGAACATGATAATAATCAAAGTATAGGAGCAAGTGTGTCACATATGGCTCATTTAATTATTCAGGTGTGTTTACGTATTTTATTTTAAAACGTGTTTTTCGCCATTTGTATTTATTCATGATAAAGTAGAGGTTTTAAACTTGTATCTTTTCGAAAAAAATAATAAATAAATAAATAAAATAAAAAAAGAAAAAAAAAAAGAATACAACAAAAACAATTATCTTTCTTAAAAGGTTATTCAAACTTTTTTTAAATAAAAACAAAAAAACGAATAATAACGAACTATGTTTAAAAAGTCACACACAGACAATAGTAGTAGTAAATGACTACTACATGCTTTTGATACAAACAAAATATAAATTTTTAGTCTGTATTTAATTTTAGAAGTTTGTATACTATATTATATACTGTGGAGTGTATTCGAAGTTATATACATTTTTATAAATGTGTATATTTATCTTAAAATTTTAAGAACTTTTTGAATAGTCTTTTTGTTTTTTGAATTCGTTTAATTGTCACTCATGATACTTGATAGTCTATTTTATTATTCATTGAGTTTTGGTTGGTAGAAATTTAAATAAATGTACAAAGTTAATATTTATGGCTTTTTTTCTTTTAATTTACTTTTTTTTTCTTTTTTTTTTTTTTTAGATTACGTACATTTGAAATTAAGACATTTACTGAACTTATTTCTCCACGTACATACATTGCATACAATAAATATTAAATACAGTATTTTTTGATGTTTTTTAAGTAACGTATATGTGAAAAGTTAAAAAAAAAAAAATTCAGTTATTTGTAGTCTTTAAAAAGATTTTTATCATCAAACCCCGAATAAACTATTCTCAAAAATTCCTTTAGGGTTGATATATTTGTTTGTTTATTTCTCTATAAACGATCATGTCATCATTAAATGACAGGACCTCTGTCAGTCACTTTTATTTATTGGTTTGGGAAAACACAAAATAAAGCTAAAAAACAAAACAAAAAAACAGTGAAGATGTTTAAAACAATAAAAATCACCCCCGTTATTCGTTTATTGTAATTAAAAAAAATTTTTTTATTCATTTTTTTTTTTTTAGTATGGTGTCCCACGCGTAAGTATAGTAGAAGACAGTTCCTTCCGGTCTCGCCTTTTAAACATGCCACTGACACATATCTAAGTACAAAAAAGGGGAGGTGCAACCTGGGAGAATAGATCTCCTGGAATTAGACACTATTAAATCCTATTGATCGGTTTGATGATACAAATGATGTCAACAACGTACCGAGATATATAGTTGTTTACTTTATCGAGGGAAGTAATGATTTTGTCTATGTTTTTCTTGGAATTTAAAGTCCACACACACATCTATATATTTTCTTCTTAATAGATCACTAATTAGCACTGAACCTATTCTAGTAGTGATTACCCCAAGCAGAGTTTAACAGGTTTGAAATCAGAGTTTTCCTTCTCCTAGACTGGTTGCCGTATCAAAGCTAAAGCATTTATTTACTAACCCCTCTGCATGAATAGGATGTGACACAAGGACAATTTCTTAAGTGGAGTTTAGCAGGTTTGAATTCAGAGTTTTCCTTCTCCTAGACTGGTTGCCTAACCAAGGTTAAAGAGTAGACCAACTCTGCCCTACTATTTACCCATAACTGGAGGGAGAATATTTGAATGCATACTTTTTCTCAAGAGTATTACCGTCATGAAATGCAAACAGCCTCATCCATGATTTGAACACACTTCCTTCTCCTAGACTGGTTGCCTAACTAAGGTTAGAGAGCCCAGTTGCCCTACTGTTTACCCGTAGTTGGATTCATACCTTTCCCAAGGGTATTAGCACTGAACTGTAGCTTCGTCCAGGATTTGAACTCGAGTCCATTTCCTACGAATCTAACCATTGGACCACGCACCTCCAACTAAATATTAATACTCTTGTTCCTTAATCTTCCAACAATTATCACCTTGCAACAACCTCTGGTTAAAAATGAGACCACCCAATCGTCCAAGATGAAATGCATAAATGTAAATCCTGATTATTTGGTGTTGCTTATCCACCAAATTCTTATTATTTATGAGTGTCATAACCTCAGCTAAATAATGGACCATTTCGTTTTTATGATAAAAAAGATATGTTACTCAGAAAAAATATAAGAATGAAAGAAAGAGCGTAGGGAAAAGATAGAGAGAAAGGGGGTGAGTGAGCGGAAGCAATAACGCTAATTTTTCAATCGAACATAATGAAAAGTATTAAAAAAAGAAAAAGTGAGCTAAATCAAGAATATTATACTTTTTTATATATTGAACTAATTGCAATAGCTCTTAAGTAAACGTATCAAACATTCTAATAATTAAATCATCATACTGTGGTATATCCACAGGTCCTACTAGTTATTACATATAGTTGGAAGCGTGTGGTGAAATGGTTAGTGTCACAGGATGTGGACTCATCAACCTGAGTTCAAATCTTGTACGAGGATGTTTGCCTTTCACATAGCGCTAATACCCTTGGGAAAGGTATGCATCCAATTACTCTCTCTCTCACCCAGCTATGGGTAAATAGTTGGTCAGACTGGGCTCTATAACCTTGGTTTGGCAGCCAGTCTAGGAGAAGGAAAACTCTGAATTCAAATCTGTTAAACTCCAAATTGACCTTGTGTTACATCTTGTATGGAGGGGATGGTGTGTGTATATATATATATATATATATATATATATATATATATATATATATATATTTGTAAGTATTAACTTACCGGTGGGTATAAGAACGATCGTTGGAAGCGCACAATATCCAGAGGTTAAAGTTGAGAAAAAACAAATACAAAGTGCTCAATACAATGTAGAGCATAAATTTATTTTAAGAATGGAAAGGAGTAACCTACTCGAGTTTCATCGATTGATTCTTCAGGGTTACTTTAAATTAATCGAGTTTACGATTAATCTTAGGTGTTAAGTCCCATTCCAACGGGCATGTTTATAACACCTAAGATTAATCGTAAACTCGATTAATTTAAAGTAACCCTGAAGAATCAATCGATGAAACTCGAGTAGGTTACTCCTTTCCATTCTTAAAATATATATATATATATATATATATATATATATATATATTATATTTGTTTTTGGACAAACATCTTAATGAATTTATGTTTCGTTGGCAAAATGTGGTCATGGACTCCATACAATACAGTCATAAAATGTTTTGAAATGTTAAATGAACAAAACATACACACACACACAAACACATATATACACACAATTCGATACAAACACTTACACATTCTAATACTCACACCGCAAAAAAGAATATTTAACATCAAACCGTTCATTTTTTCAACGTTTTTTTTTCTCAGACTTCAAATTTTAAACAGAGCGATAAACAAGGACTATTACTCGCCTTTCTCCTTATTCTGAGATAAAAAATTTTTTATCACCTTCCACATGCCAACAAAAGCCCTGAAGATGATCTAATTAATAGATCGAAACACTGCAGCTTCGGCCAATAAACTCACCACTTAACTCATTTAAACCTGTGTTTTTTAAATTTTTTATTATACTACATGCCGTCGGATTCACTTCCTTTTATTCACAAACATATATATATATATATATATATACTAGCAGGACCTGTGGATATATCACACACACACACACACACACACACACACACACACACATGTGTGTGTGTGTGTGTGTGTGTGGATATATCTCATATATTTTTATTTATATAATATATATGATATTATATTGTATGTAATTTAGCTCTGTGTTCACTCATACAAAACAAACTCATAGAAGTGTGAAACTTTTTGTTTTGTTGCCATACATGAATGAAAACACATGCCTGAAAAAATTGTGTTAATGAATAATTTTATTTATGAATAGTTTGAAACTAATTTGCAAGAACAATACCTAAATGCTTTAGTTAATAAACCATGTATACACATTGGTGCGCAATAAGATATGGCTGTATGTGTGTATTGAAATACAATATAAAAAAATGGGAATAAAATCTTCTTTTTTTTTTTTTATGTTAGTCTTTCATATTCATTTTCACTTCACTTACAAACCATATCTCATTCAGTTTATTGACTACAGCCTTAAGGTATTGTTTTTGAAAATTGGTTTCACAAATGAAAAATATTCATAAATAATTTATCCATTTGACTCCTGGGTGACATCATTGTGGCGTAGATTACACTGTATCCTCTGTAGAAGACCCCAATTAAAAAGAGGTGTAACTTAGGCTAGACAGGTGGTTGGAGAGGCCCCCTCCGATCAATCGGCTGGTCACACCAAGCCCTAATGATTGTCGCAACCTTATTGCCCTTATGGCAACCTCCAACCATTTTTATCATATATATATATATATATATATATTTACCAACCCCTCCGCACAAGCAGGATGTGACACAAGGTCAATTTCTTCAGCGGAGTTTAACAGGTTTGAATTCAGAGTTTTCCTTAGAAGTCGGTGGCTGAGTGTCTTCATGTCCTGGGAATGATGTATCCTCTGTAGAAGACCTCGTTAAAATGGGGTCTCCTGGATATGATACTCCATTGCCATTACTCCCTGATCCAGCCCTGTTGGCTTGGGTTTTAGAATACACCGACTGCACCTCTGCAGAGGGGTAAGAATCCTCTGTTGGTTGTGGGTGGCGACCGTGATGCTTAAGGATGGAATCCTGGTGAACATTCCACTTAGACACTTACTTAGGCTAGACAGGCAGTCAATCGGCTGGTCATGTAAGCCCAAGCACCTATATGATTGCCCCAACCCTATTGCCTTTATGGAAACCCCAACCCTTTTTATGATATATAAGCTAGATGGTAGTGGCTGAGGGTCTTCAAGTCCTGGGAATGACGTTAAACTCTATCTGATGGTGAGGTTCCAGTTTTGGAGGTCTAGGAAATGTGGAGCACACCTTCATCACCATTGCTCCTAAATCCATCCCGACTCTGAGTTGTAGCACCTGTTAAGGTCCCATCTTTGGGTTAAATAGAAAAATGTATTCATAAAAAAAATTGAGTATCCATTAAGAATGAATTTATTTCAAAACTTTGTCAGCATTAAATAACCCACTGAGGTTGATATGCCGTAAAACAAAACACACCAAACCAAACCAAACAAATGAAAATATAAAGATAATTTACAAACAGAGGCCTTGGAGGCATGTGGTCTAATGGTTAAGTCGTAGGAAATGGACTCAGACCCGAGTTCAATTCCTAGACAAAGCTGTTAGCATTTCACATGGCGCTAATACCCTTAGTAAAGCTATGAATTCAATTCTCCCTCCAGCTATGGATAAATAGTAGGGCAGACTGGGCTCTTTAAGCATGGCTAGGTAACCAGTCTAGGAGAAGGAAGACTCTTGAATTCAAACCTGTTGAACTCTGCTTAAGAAATTGACTGTGTGTCGCATCCTGCTTGTGCGGAGGGGTTGGTAAATATATATTTGACCCCTTGGTAACATCATTGTCGCATAGATTATCCTTTGTAGAAGACCCTCGTTAAAAAGGAGTATCCTGGATATGATACTCCATTGCCATTACTCCCTGGTCCTGACCAGGGAGTATAGAGTCCTATCATGTTCAGTTTGGGGTCCGCTTGTATTAGTGTTACTGTACGGCTGCATTACTTCGACCCTAACAAAGTGCCTGGAGAATAAGCTAGATGGGAGCTGCACAAGAATGCTGCGTGCGATCTTAAAAAAGACGTGGAAACATCATCATCATTATGTTGCACTAGCAGCACAGATATCCATGACACTCTTGCAAGCCTTCCTTATCATTTATTGCCCCTGGGAGGTCCTCTGCACAACATCCAGTATCCGTCCAGAGTTGGTCTATGTACATCCTTGCTGAACAGCCTACTCAGGCATGCCCATATGCTGGCTACCACAGAAGTAACGTCACTAATGAGTTTATCCTTGCTTCTCCAGCAGTGTCCGGCGTGTCTTGTTCGCCTCACATGGATGGTTTATGTGATATGAGACAGGTGGCCTTTTCTCGTGGTGTGTTGTTTCCACGTCTTTTTTAAGATCGCACGCAGCATTCTTGTGCAGCTCCCATCTAGCTTATTCTGCAGGCACTTTGTTAGGGTCGAAGTAATGCAGCCGTACAGTAACACTAATACAACTACGGCTTGGAAGAATTTTCACTTTAACTGATTTTCATGTGAAATTATTTGAAGTAGATTTATTATACCGCACAAAATTATACCATAGAATATAAACATGAACTTAATCAATACCATACAACATGATCCCTAATGGTGCTAACACATTATTAAAACCAATTACTACAAAAGTAAAAATATAATTACACAACATATATTACTTCCTAACCGTTAGGCATGACATAACCCCAGACAGGTTTATATGCTGTTAAAACCAATCAACAGTTGAAGCAGATTTGTCTTTTATATCCATTTATATATATTTACCCAACCCCTCCGCATGAATAGGATGTGACACAAGGTCAATTTCTTAAGTGGAGTTTAACAGGTTTTAATTCAGTTTTCTTTCTTGATAGGTTGCCATACCAAGGTTAAAGAGACCAATCTGCCCTACTATTTACCCATAGCTGGACCGAGAATAGTTGGATGCATACCTTTCCCAAAAAGTATTAGCACTGTGAAATGCAAATAGCCTTGTCCAGGATTTGAACTTGTGTCATTGTATTCATTTCCTCTGATAACCCTTGCACCATGTGCTTATCTATCTATTTATCAAATTTAATATTTATTTGATATATTTATGTACTAGCAGAAGTACCTGGCATTGCTTGGGACAAAATACTTTGTTAACTAGAGAGGTAATTTGTTGTATACTGAAACATAGAAAAATGTTTAGTATACTAGTACATCCAAATAACATCTCTCCCTCCAGCTATGGGTAAATAGTAGGGCAGACTGGGCTCTAATCTTGGCTAGGCAACTGACTAGGAGAGGAAAAACTCTGAATTCAAACCTCTTAAATCTCCGCTTGGGGTGGTCACTTCTAGATTAGGCTCAGTCCTATTGGTGATCTATTTTCAATTTAATTTAAAAATTTTTACAAATTTATGTAAATTTATTTAAATTTAATATTTACCTCGTATTTCTTTACACTTGCATTGTGATAGCCTTCAAAACCAACCACCAAACCAATATAAACACAATATAATCCATGTTAACGATAAAGTACTTTACAACAACAAAAGTAGACTGTCCTCATAAGGTTTGATATTTACCATACCCCACTCCCACATACCACCCCCCAGGTCAGGATGCAACATAGTCTTTTTAAATGTGGCAAGCCATGCCAAAACCAAAGCTAATGTGATAGTTAGAAAAAAAATGCGTGGATCCCGTCAGCATTCCACTCTTGGGGTGCCTACAGTCACCGGACAATAAACCCAGCCCTGCCCCTTTTAGACAAGGGGACAAGTGCTGCCTGGGTGATGAACTGGAAACCAGAGAAAGTCCCCCATAAGGTTATGCCACAGCTCTAAACAGCAGTACACAACTAGTTTTGGACCAGTTCATTTACTCTCTAAGAAAAGGTAAGATAGGTTAGTCCACAACAGTTTCATTTTGCGTTAATGCCCTTTGGAAAGGCACGAATATCCCCCATCTATGGGTAAATAGTAGGGCAGACTGAGTTCTTTAGCATTGAGATGGTAACCAGCATCTGAATATACTAGGTATACCCCCGTTTGCTATAAAAACGAATTAAAATTAATTAAGTCTATTATTTAAGGTTAAACTTTTGTCTAAAACGATAAGTAGTAACATAATAACCATCATTAAAAAAAGAAAAATATCATTACTTATGCAGTTTATTTTTAATAGATTTAAAACTATTTGTTTTGGTCAATTTAGACGCGATCAACCATTTTGTCTATTTTTCAATGTTTTTAGGCTCTTGGTTACAATTTTAACGTAACATTCGCGATTGAAATAATAATAAATAAATAATTCATTATAAAGATCATTCTTTGATAAATAAACACTGAAAATTTCATTAAAATCCGATATTTCCCTGATTTTTGGTAAATTATTTTCTGTAGGGTGGCTAAAGTCATTTTGTCAAAAACGCAGATTAGCCTCATTTTGGGTATACCTAGAATATACAGTTTTTCTTCTCTTATTATTTTTAGCATTTAGTAGTTATCTCCCTTGAGTGTAACAGACAAAAATAAATATACAAATGCACGTTTTACAATAGTAAATATGTGTGTGTGGGGGGGGGAGGACATCTACAACAGACAACTTTTGCTGGATTTTACCAAATTTGATATTACCCAAGCGCTCCTATTTTTGTGATCATGTGCCATACCAAGCTTTGATAATGAGAGATATTGTTGTTTGGACTTGGCTAAAAACCTGTATCTCGAATTGTGTCGTTTTGTTTTAGAATGACTGGAACTACATAGTCTTCTTATCCATTTCCCTACCAGTAATGGTTGATTAGTTGGTTGGATTTTATGGCATGTCAACCCTTATTGGGTTATTTTGTGCAGGAAATATTTTGTTTTATTCGTTCTTGATGGGTACTCAAATTTTTTTTTAAACTCAATTTTTTTAAGTGTATTTTTCTCAAACTCATTGAGATGCTAAAAATAATAAGAAAAGGAAAACTTTATATTCAAATCAGCTTTACTTTGCATAAAAATTGATCAGAATGTTTAATTTGCTTTGAAAGAAATAATTGTGATTTAATAATGTGGCCTGCACTCCTTATTATTGAGGTCAGTTAGTCTACTGTTGGTTTGAATAACAGCAACTAGCTAAGTACCACATTATTTGAAGTGAGCACGTACGTGCACTCACTCCAAACAAACTTTTTATTTATTCGGAAATGAGGTACAGCGCATGTGCACACAACTCGGCATGTAGCCGGAAGTTTGGTTTTGGGGGAGAGGTGATAAAACTGGTCATATCACTACACGGATCTATCTAGCTAGGCTCACTCGCCGACCGATTCATTCAAAAATAAAAATAAAATTCTTGCATTCTCTCCTTGCACAGCTCCCTTCCACCAAAATACTTCATTCGCTCTATGCATGAATCCTACTTAAAAATTTCCCAATATTGATGATTAGCGATGGAGGGGGTGGGAAAAAAATTGAAAATAAAAACCCCAAGAAACTGAAAAAACACATGTAACAAAACAAAAATTGTGGTCATTTTGGTTTCCCCCTTTCCCTCAGCTATTGTGTAGGCCCGCCGACTGTCTTCTGCACTTTGTTGTTTGAAAGCAAGCTGGTCAGTGTCTCTAATATGGGAGTGGGTGTCCTTAGTGGGTGGTCGGTAAAAAATTGGGATTCTGTAGGCCAGGCGGGTTGGGTTACTAGAAAAATTGACTTTCCAGGGAAAATATTAGGGTGACTCGGGTGGTTTTATAAAAAACTTGGGATTGGGGTCCTGGATATGTCCTATAAGAAAAAACTGGGGTTGATGATCATTCAGCCTCCTAACTAAAAGGATCTATGGTGTATGCAGTTTTGGCTTTTTCTTGTTTTTTCTTTTGTTTATTTTACAACTAGTTTATTTGTCAACTAGCTAAGTACCAATGAAGCAGTGTCCAAGACAGTTGGTATTTATAGAAATCAAGAATGATCCATTCATGAATTTGGGGATTTGGGTGATTCCATTCCTCGAGTTCTGATTGACTGCTTGATTTGAATGATATTGTTTATAAATACCCTGTCATTCTGCAGTAGAATTTGCAACTATTCAGGTTTGTATTGGGTTACAACCATTTGTTGCCATGTCTTCCCAATTCGACGGTAATTGGAACTTTGATTATTCTTCACTTATTTTCTTCAATTATCTGGCACACCAAAATGGTGATCCCCTGCCCTAAGCAAAGGTTAGATAGGCTAGTCCACTACATAATATCATCTTTTATTTTAACATTGTCATCATATGTACCTAAACCATGTTTTCTTATGGTCAATAAGTATTATTTGGTTTTGTATGAGTATCTTTAAAGTAAGGAGCTGATGGTAGGTGTGGCGTGCTAAAATAATCTCCTTGGTCTAGCGCTAGTGAAAAGGGGATAGACTCCCTCGCTGTCTGGCCGATACCGACATTAGGCCGCCCCAACGACTTTACTTTACTTACAACAAAGTACTATCAATTGAGGTTGTAAGTAGACGGTTCACATAATGATCTGCTCACTGCTCTAAACAGCAGTACACAACTAATCTTGGACATGTTCATTTACTCTAAGAAAAGGTTAGATAGGCTAGTCCACAACAATATTATTCTTTTTAACATTAGGATTACTAGTACAAAATAAAAAACGCCTTCCGGCGATGTAAAAATAGACTTTTGAAACATATTGCCTGAGGGGTGGGAGTAAAAAATTCAATGTCAGCGAGTTTGTACCCTAAGTAAGTAAAATCATCAAATTCATTAAAGGATTGAAACATAAAACAATTTGAAATGTAAACTTTAAATATACTAGTACAAAATAAAAAACGCCCCCTGGGCGATGTAAAAATAAACTTTTGAAACATATTGCCTGAGGGGTGGGAGTAAAAAATTCAATGTCAGCGAGTTTGTACCCTAAGTAAGTAAAATCATCAAATTCATTAAAGGATTAAAAAATAAAACAATTTGAAATGTAAACTTTAAATATGTATTAAAATAAAACAAACTATATATAGATATATAATACCAGTCATGTATTAATTAAAACTTGTTTTAAAAAACAATGAGGACTGTCTAATGTTGCATGTTCAAATTTTGAGTGTATTTATTGAATAAATACACTCAAAATTTGAACATGCCAAAAATCGTTGAATAAATTTTATTCTATGTTATGACGATTTCGGGTAATGTGATGTAAGCAGTGACATAATTTTTGTTACAGACAAAAACCGGAAGCGAATCTCCATTATTAATAGATATGCACATAAAACATGTTTCCTTATGTTCGATAAGCCTTTATGTCAAGTCTGAGAATAGTGATAGTTTTTATACATTTTTGAAACAAAAAAAAAATGGTGTAGGAATATATTTTTTTCTTTGGATTTGAACTCTTGTGACTTCAATGACCATTCCATGACTATTCCATTATTATTTTTTTTTTTTATTTCATATCAAAGTGTCTATCAGTTTGTTCTGGTGACCTCCATTGACCCATAAGGTCAACCTAATGTTAGAATCTGTAGAGGTTTGTTTGTTTGTTTTACAGCATATCAACCCTTTTCAGGTCAATTAATGCCAACAAGTTATTTTGATAAACTGACTTAGAAATTTAGACATATACAAATCCTATCCTAGTTTTTAACACCAGGCTAAAAGCATGAAGCTCACTGTGAGAGAGAAAACAAAAAAGGAGGTTATAGAACATGTTATAAGATTTGGATTATTTGGATTATTCAGACTATTGTCCTCATCTTTATTGTTATCTGTACAACATTTTGGCCAATGTGCTCTCCGCCCTTCTTCAGGTATTTCTTGTTGGACTTGGGAACCTTCTTTTCAAACTCGGGAGCCATCACAGAACTTTGAAACTAACTCTTTATTCAGTCCATGGGAGTATCCTGTTCTCATTCCACTAACCAAATAATACTAATTATCAATATATATGCTTCCAAAACAGTGTCCCGCGGTTCCTCTCGTACTGGACTTTTGTAATACCGTGTCGACACAGGTCGCAGTTCCGGCTTAGAGGCTTTCAGCCGTTATCGTGCGGAGGCAGCTTGGTACCGCCACTCGTTCAAGCGATCCCGCGGTTCCTCTCGTACTGGACGGGATAGCCGTGGCCAAGGTCAACGTAACACACGTGCCAATCAGTAGGATAAAACTAACCTGTCTCACGATGGTCTAACCTGTCTCATCTCAAAAATTCAGAGAAATCTTATGAGATTGTTCTTATTTTAGCTATTGCTAATAGTTCTGTTCATCTTGTATCTTTGCTTAGTTAACAGAAATAATAGGAAGAGAAATGACAAGATCTCACAGGACTTGTTAATTCAAACCATAAATTGCTAATTATTCTGTTCACCTTTTATCTTTGCTTAGTAAACATTTTTCCCAATTCTTAATACTTGTGTTTCTTGCTATTATTTCTCTGATGTTCAAATTACAACAGTTTGCAAGATGGGAGATAAGTGGCCATACAGCTGCTGTTTTGTGGGGACCTGTAGTACAAGATTTGTTCAAAACGGCATGCAGCATCCTTGTGTAGACCATGGCTGGCTTTTTCTCCAAGTGTTACATCCATACAGTATTGTTTTATTTAATGGCCCATCAACCCCTGTGGGTTATTTGATGCCAACTCTTTAGATATATATATATATATATATATATATATGCAGCTGCTAAAAATCGTATAACTATACTGATGAGAGGTGATACCTCGAAACACGTGTCTATAGTTTACCCTATATTATATATATATATATATATATATATAAAGTCCTCCACAGACACAGTGTTTCAACGTCTGTCTCATCAGTGGGGCTAAACTTATCAGCTACTTCTAACCGGGAATGAAACCCGACTGAATTTTCATGTCAGACTCCTTACCATCTCGTAATTCTGTGCAAACAAATAATTATCATTATGAAAAAAAAAAAATGCCATC
Organism: Doryteuthis pealeii; assembly: GCA_023376005.1. Classification (NCBI taxonomy): domain Eukaryota; kingdom Metazoa; phylum Mollusca; class Cephalopoda; order Myopsida; family Loliginidae; genus Doryteuthis; species Doryteuthis pealeii. The sequence goes on from CM042179.1 coordinate 49,160,717, forward strand.
AAAAAATAATTGCAATGGATCATGGAAAATATAGTTTACAAATGAATCAAATTTTGGCTTTAAATTACCCATAAAGGGCTGATATGCCATTAAATAAAACATAAATGACTGGTAAGTAAGTGATGATACTATTTGGGATCATCAAAATCCTATTGTACATCCATACTGTATGGTCTAATATCCTTGGGAAAGGATCACTCTATCTTCTTTACGCAATAGGTTCTTTAGCCTTGTTTAGGCAGCCAGTCTAGGAGAAGGGGAACTGAATTCAAACCAAAAATGCGTGTATGTCCTAAAAGTAATGTACAAACATTTACTAATCCAGCATTTACTAATCACCAACATTATCGCTGATAGCGCGGATTCCCAACACTCTCACTCTCTCTCCCTCTATCTCTCATCGCCCTTAGAAAGTCATCTAAACGGCATCTAGTATCAGAACTGAACAGATGAATGCAAGTTTTTGCTGGTCGTCCAACACTAGTGTTTCCATGTATATGAGTCCATGGAAATCCATAATTAATTAAATAAATATGATCCGAAATAATATTTTGATTTGATAACAGTCGATCTATTTTTTTCTACTTTGTAACAATCTTAAAAATGTATTTTTCTTCTTCTTTTTTTTTTTAAACTGTACTTAGTTATTTTTGTTAAAAGCAATTTAAGGAGAGACAGACTTATAGATTCATACAAGGATTTTTATAAATCCCTAAGAGAGATCAATGTATAATAACTAATAAATCAATTATATACAGAGCAATATTTAACTTTCAAAAAAAGACCAACTTAATAAAACTTTATATAACTATGATAAATTTATTATCAGGACTTATTTCGACCAGAAACTAAAAATGAGTCTAGTCTCATTTTATAAAGGGCTGATATGCCATTAAATAAAAGATAAATGACTGGTAAGTAAGTGATGATCCTATTTGGGATCATCAAAATCCTATTGTACATCCATGGTCTTGTAGGTAAAAACTTATAGACTTGTACAAGGATTTTTATAAATCCCCAAGAGAGCTCAATGTATAATAACTAATAAATTAATTATATACAGAGCAATATTTAACTTTAAAAAAAAAAAGACCAACTTAACAAACCCTTGTATAACTATGATAAATTTATTATCAGGACTTATTTCGACCAGAAACTAAAAATGAGTCTAGTCTCTTTAGATAGATTATCTATTTGATGAGACTAGACTCATTTTGAGTTTCTGGTTGAAATAAATTTATCATTGTTAAATGATGGTTAGTTAAGTTTTTCTTTCTTTGAAAGTTAAATATATATATTTACCAACCCCTCCGCACGAGCAGGATGCGACACAAGGTCAATTTCTTAAGCGGAGTTCAACAGGTTTGAATTCAGAGTTTTCCTTCTCCTAGACCGGTTGCCTAACCATGGTTAAAGAGCCCAGTCTGCCCTACTATTTTACCCATAGCTGGAGGGAGAGTAGGATTCATACCTTTCCCAAGGGTATTAGCGCTAAGTGAAATGAAAGTTAAATATAAGGTGTGCTGTGTAATAGTTACCATCATAGGAAATGGACACAGTGACCATAGTTCAAAGACGAGGCTGTTTACATTTCATATACTGCTAATACTTTTGGGAAAGGTATGACTCCAAATATTCTCCCTCCATCTATGTTTAGAAGCTTCTACATTGAGTATGGTATTTATTCTACACTATGGTAAATAGTAGGGTAGATTGGGCTCTTTAACCTTGTTTAGGCATCCAGTCTAGAAAGAAAGAAAACTGAATTCAAATTAGTTAAACTCTGCTTAAGAAACTAACCTTGTATCATGTCCGGCTCATGTGGAGGGGTTGGTAAATATATATCTTATTATAATGGAGATTGCGTGTTTTTCTGTCTGTAACCGAAACTATATTCCTACTCAAGTCACAATTCCCTTAGTTAATTACATCACATTCTCCATGATTTTATTTTTATCTAAACCTTAATTATTAATAAAATTGTCTTACATTATTAATACTCTTAACCATGTCTACATACTGACAACATGCAATTATATTTATATATACAACAAAATAGCGGTTTACAGTGTGAACGGGAAGGCTAATTTGCATATTAATATTAAAAAATCGAATTTCATAAATATGTGCTTACTATTATTGATTTCTAACTGTTTGGTTTTATTTTAATGAATATAAGCAAACATCTCTTCAATGAATCTTAAATGAAATCCATTAACAAGATAAAATAACTGTCATTTTATTCTTTACTTCCTCTTTTAACTAAATACTTAAATTAGAAAAAATAACAATGAAAGACGAGGGTGATGGAAGAGTAAGTTTCAGTTGTTCCATTTTTTATTATACTCCCTCTGTTTCAAATCTTTTTATCTGTATTCTTATTTAGTTTCATTAGCCTTTCTAATTTAATACAATATTTTATTACATTAAAACTTAAATACTAGCATATATTTGCTAGTATATACAATTATTGTTTCAATATTTCATTATGTATAGTACTATCCTTGGTATGACGTTAAACTGCATCTAATGGTGAAGTTTCAATTTCGGAGCTACGTGGAGGAATACCTTTTCATCTCTTTTTGCAATAATAACAGTGATTAAAAGAATAAGTAAACAATGGACTTTAATATTTTTTTTTATTGGACCAGCCCAATTTGTATCAGAATTGGGGGGGGGGATTTTTCTTATATATATATTTACCAACCCCTCTGCATGAGCAGGATGTGACACAAGGTCAATTTCTTAAGCGGAGTTAATCAGGTTTGAATTCAGAGTTTTTCCTTCTCCTAGACCGGTTGCCTAACCAAGGTTAAAGAGCCCAGTCTGCCCTACTATTTACCCATAGCTGGAGGGAGAGTAGGATTCATACCATTCCCAAGGGTATTAGCGCTAAGTGAAATGCAATTACCACGTCCAGGTATTTAATTTTTTCTTATATATATATTTACCAACCCCTCTGCAGGAGCAGGATGTGACACAAGGTTAATTTCTTAAACGGAGTTCAACAGGTTTGAATTCAGAGTTTTCCTTCTCCTAGACTGGTTACCTAGCCATGGTTAAAGAGCCCAGTCTGCCCTGCTATTTATCCATAGCTGGAGGGAGAGTAGGATTCATACCTTTCCCAAGGATATTAGCGCTAAGTGAAATGCAATTAGCACGTCCAGGATTTGAACTCGGGGAGACGAGTCCATTTCCCATGACTTTAACCATTACACCACGCGCTTCCTAATTTTTTCTTATATAAGGTGTGCTGCATGTCCCAACTTAAACTTATAGACTCTTCATGACTGCGTGGATTCAATCAGCCAATCAATACACTCAAATATGTGTGGTTGGTTAAGGCATTCAATTTTTCATGCTTAACATTAAAGACGCAAGTTCTCTGTTTAACTCTTAACAACTTGTTGAGAATTTTCTAAGTCCACATCCCCATTCCCATAACGATATATATAAATGGCTAAAAATGGCCTTCTCATTTAAAGTTACCTATTATTCCCCGTAAATTAAAGACTGCTATATATGTTTAATATTACATTTAAACAAAGGCTATCGTTTGGGGTGGATTAGGAAAACAAATGTGACTTCTGGCCGGGTGGAATGAGGCGGTATAGGACGTTAAGAGTTAAAGGATACAAAGAATACTGTTCAACCACTGAAGGATACTAGGATTCTATTTGAACACTGAAGGATTCTGCTTAACACAAGGGTCTTAAGATTCCACTCAAAACAGATCAAAATGGCCACAAGAATTTAACAATAAGAAAGTAATATCCTTGGTATGACGTTAAACTGCATCTAATGGTAAAATTCAATTACTCCCAGGTCCACTCTGACCTGAAGTGTTTGTACCTCATAAAATAAATGAAAAAGAGTAAAATATTTCATTTCTCTTAATTTTTTTTTTTTTTTTGATGAGGCTTGAAAATTTGGATTATTTGGACTATTGTCCTCATCTTTATTGTTATCTACACAACGTTTCGGTTGATGTGCCCTCCGTCCTTCTTCAGGGTGAAGGCTCCCAAGTTCAACAAGAAGGTTCCCGAGTCCGACAAGAAATACCTGAAGAACCCCAATGGGGATGAGTGCGGTTTTGCTAACCCCGGTTTTGTTAGGTAACACAGTTAGTACCTAGGATTACTGGTGGTGGGAAACAGCCACTACTTTACAGTGTGTGCATGTGTTAAAAACATCTGCAGTCAATTCTGTTGTGACAATCTGCCATTCAAGGTGACCTGTCTCCCTTAATATGGGGATGCAAATTTGTAGATGTTCTCAAAAACAATCTGCATACTCATATAAAAAAGATAAAGAATTGCTAAATTCAGAAATGTATATTTACTTTTTTGAAGGCTCACCAGAATATGTCTGTAGTGGATTTTGATTGGTAAGAAACATTTAGTCCTTGGCCATATACATATTTCCTACAGGAAAATAGAAGGAAAAAAAATGAATTTAAAAAAAAAAAGGTTTTTAAAAAAAATATATATTTTTGCTCTAGTGGCATTAGAAGTTAATACAAAATGTGCTCAATATATTTCATAAATAAATAGTTGCAGAAAAAGTTTTTCTCCCTACCATAGTTTCTGTGTTCAAGGTGCTCCTTCTTTAGGAGAGAGAGAGAGATGAAGTGAAATAGGTTAAGGGCAAATCCCAAATTTACTACCCTATTGCCCTTATGGCAAACCCCAACCCTTTTTATCATATGGGTGCTAGAAGGCGGTGGCTGCGGGTCTACATGTCCTGGGAATGACGTTAAACTCTATCTGATGGTGAGGTTCCAGTTCTGGAGGTTTGGGGAATGTGGAGCACCCCTTCATCACCATTGCTCCCTGGTCCACTCTGACCCGGAGTGGTAGTACCTGTTAGGGTCCCATCTATGGGTTAAATAGAAAAATGTATTTATAAACAAAATTGTATTATCCATTAAGAATTGCTTTATTTCAAAACTTTATCGGCATTAAATGACCCAACTGAGGTTGATATGCCGTAAAACAAAACAAACAAAAAAAACAAAACAAATTTACTAATTTTACACTCAACTGTGTGGATGGAAAATAAAAAACTCGGATAAACATTGGCAGAAATGCTAATAGGTATATGGCCTGCGTCACTGATGCATAAAAATCATGTCCATGCGTCCCAGTGTTTTTTTTTTTTTTTTTTTCTTTCCTCACCATTTCAAGCTAACTAAATATATTTCAATTTTTTTTTCTTGGAAATACACTGTATTAGATACAAGGTAGGAGTTAAATGGCTTTTGTTGTTCATAGATAAAAACTCTACAAGAAACTTTACTTGGGACTCATCAGATTTCCAAGGACTCATTCAAATCGTATCCGTGAGTCCCAGGACACTCTAAATTAAAGATCTATCAGCAACACTGATTGGTAGATAAGTTTTACTAATTAATGTTATTAATCAGTTTTGGGCTTAGCTGTCATCAGAGAGTGTTTTATTTTAAGATTGATCAAGCTGTCATATATGAAGATAAAGTGAGTGTCCAGTCTTGTTGAAAAAAAATCAGGTTATTTCCTATAAGTCTAACATAAACAAAGGGGAACCACTGATAAATTATTTATTTATTTTCCTCATTAAACTAACCCCTAAACCCTAAACCTTAACCCTAACTTCTTTTTTCCTAGTAGATCAATAAATAAATGAATAATTATCAGTCAAGAGTGGTTCCCTTTGTTTATGTTGGAGTTATAGAAATAACCAAAATATCATTTTCATAGCATTTCATTGGATGATGAGCAGAAGACTTGGTTATTAAAAAATAGTCTTAAATTTGAAAAGAAAAATTCTTACTTTTTATTTTCATCTTTTTAAACAAAGTTACACACACACACACACACACACACCACACACACACACACACACATACATACATATATATATATATATATATATATATATATATATATATATATATATATACACACACCCACAAATAAATGCATATATATACGTACATGTGTTTGTATTCAGATATACTAAAACTTGCATATATACAGAACCATATATGGTGAAGACCAATTCAAACAATGCAAGTTCACATGGCAGAGCCTGGTATATATATATATATATAAAATTTGTTGCCCCTGGGATCATGCCACATTTAAAATGTGGGCGATTGTTTATATTTGATCTTTTTTTAATAATGACAGTGAATGTAAACTATCAACAGAATATTTTCACCATTGTCAATCATTTCTTTGCTGCAGACATTTCTTCTTTCTATTTTTCTTTCTTTCTTTTTCTTCTTTCTTCTTTCTATTTTCTTTCTGTCTCTTCTTTCTCTTTCTTTTGCTTTCTTTCTCTATCTTTTGCTTTCTTCTTTGGCTTTCTTTCTTCTTTAGCTTTCTTTCTTCTTTGGCTTTCTTCTTTCTTTCAAAAAGAAAAAGTGCATGGTTACTACAAAATTTAATGGATTGTAAAGAAATTCAACAGGCACGGAATTACGCTACGGCAACAAGTTTCACTCAAAATAACCACCATTAGTGTCGATCACAGCTTCAATCCTGCTCAGGAACCTGGATCAAGCTGATGTTACAGTTTCCCTGGGAAGGGTCTCAAAAACTACATTAATTCTGTCGATTAACTGGGCTTTTGTAGTACTGGCATGGCGATTGGTGTCTTTCTCAACAGCGCCACATACATAATAATCCATGGGGTTAAGATCTGGGGATCTCGGAGTCCAAACATTGGGACTGGTGTAGTCGTAAAAATTCACCAACACCCATTTTTAACTTTTCCCAGAGGTGTGACTGGGGACTGAATCCTGCTGCCATACATATGGCCTACTATTGGCTACCCTTGTTATTCAGGTCTTGACTACAGTGTTTAGCAACTCCACCTAGGCATCTGAATTCAACCTGATACTCTCTCTGAAAAAATGCAGAGGCATCACATCATCCTCAGAGGACACACATCCAAAAACCATCACAGTTTGGGGAAATTTAGTCTGCATGACACGAGGAGTACCCATTGGACTGTATGCAAGCCATCTGTTATTCTGCAGGTTGTGCTTTTGATCTTGGCAAAAGTTTTTTCTCATCGGAAAAGAACCAGATTGTTTGTGGTTCAGCAGGATGTTTCACTTTGCTCAGAAGTTTCTTTGCCTTTGTCAGATGATTTTCACGGGCCTTTTCTGGAGCAGTTGACCTCTGCGACACTTGTATGAGTAGAAGTGACGGTCTTCATTGAATGTAATCTTCATGGAAGAGTCTGAAACCTTCAATTCACGTGACAAAGCCTGAATTCCAATACCAGGGTCCTCCAACACTTTTTTCTGCAGATTTTCAAGTAATTCTGCTGTACAAACACAATCAGATTGTCTTTTATGTTGCTTTCTTCTAGCCACAGCCTTGTAGTCTCCATTGCAATTCTCCATTGCATGTCTGATTGTTTTTACAGTGTTTAGGGAACATTGGGAAGCATCGATAATCTTTTTATTTTGATGGCCGGCCCAAATCATCATGATACAAGTTATTCTCTTCCATGATTCAGGTGGCTCCAGTCATCCATTCTATCTGTCATCACGTATATAAATGAAGAAGGGTCCAAGCTTTTAAATGATGCATAGTGTGTGTCAATACATCCAACCTACGGAGAAAAATGACCAAATATAAATTTATCCCAAACACCCAGTATATAAAGAAAACAATTTTAAACTCACTTGAATGTGTTTATACAAAGTATATGTAATCTATCTATACATATATAAAGGGCAGTTGTGTGTATGTATGTCCGAATGTAATCTATGCATATATAAAGGGCAGTTGTGTGTACGTATGTCCGAATGTAATCTATGCATATATAAAGGGCAGTTGTGTGTACGTATGTCCGAATGTAATCTATGCATATATAAAGGGCAGTTGTGTGTACGTATGTCCGAATGTAATCTATGCATATATAAAGGGCAGTTGTGTGTATGTATGTCCGAATGTAATCTATATATATAAAGGGCAGTTGTGTATGCATGTCCGAATGTAATCTATGCATAATAAAGGCAGTTGTGCGTATGCATGTCCGAATGTAATCTATGCATATATAAAGGGCAGTTGTGCGTATGCATGTCTGAATGTAATCTATGCATATATAAAGGGCAGTGTGTGTATGTATGTCCGAATGTAATCTATGCATATATAAAGGGCAGTTGTGTGTATGTATGTCTGGAGGAAACTATGAAAATAAAATAATTGATGACAATTTAAATATATATAAACATTCACTATCATTATATCTTGGTTTTTGAGCAAAAATAATGAAGATTTGATTTACATTCGTGAAGTTAATTAAAAAATAAAATTTAATTGATAACAAAATAGAATTTTTTTATTTAAAAAAAAATTTTTTTTTGTATTTAATGTTGTAAATAGTAGACATCTATTTTTCTTTTCCGAGTGGCTGGATCAGCACAAGATCTTTTTTACGTGGGGATTTTAATGGGGCATCCTGTGGGAAACCAACTCATGATTCAGTAATAATGGATCTATGAGACTAAATTTAAAAAAAAAATCCCCCCTCTACCCAGGCGATGCTGGGTAGCCACTTCTAGTGATGTAATATAGCAAAGTTTAAAATGTGGTTGTTCACTTTTATATATACATGTGATAAATTCATTTTCCCTTTTAAACAAACTTTACTTAAAACACAAGGTTAATAATTAATATATTTCGCAAGCTGCATTTGTGTCTGCTTTAAAATGTCAACAAAATTATCAAGGTTCCTTTTTTTTTTCTTCTTTTTTTTCTTCTTTTTTTCCTTTGCAATATGAAATTCTTTTTGCGTTTGTGTGTGCCAGTAAAATGACGTTTTAAACAATTATCAAATTTCATGTTAATATCTTTGAGGAATTTCTTTTTATATATATATATATATTTAAGAAATGGATATAAAGTAACCTACTCGAGTTTCATCATCTGAATCGTCAGGGTTTCATCCGCTGAATTAATCGAGTTTTCGATTAATATCAGTTGGATACCACATATGTCTGTTGAAACGGGTCTTATCTTTATAGATGAACGCGCTCCCAACGATCGTACCCGTACCTACCGGTAAGCCACTACTCATACATTAACGTATATATATATATATATATATATATATATATAATAATATTGATAATTAATGAATTAGGCAGGCATATCTGTTCAAATGTAAGGCTAAACAAATCAAGAAAAAGTCAATCTCTGTATGTACATTTCGGCCTATTATGCCTCACCAGCAGGCCGAAATGTACATACAGAGATTGACTTTTTCTTGATTTGTTTAGCCTTACATTTGAACAGATATGCCTGCCTAATTCATTAATTATCAATAAAATAATTTTCAAAAATTAGGTATGACTTCAATTAAGCACATATTCTCCCAAAAATTGTCGGCTAAGGCCATATCATACACATTGTTTGTTTGTTTACTTCTCATATGTGTGTGTGTGTATATATATATAGGGTAAACTATAAACACGTGTTTCGAGGTATCACCTCTCATCAGTATAGTTATACGATTTTTAGCAGCTGCCTCTGGCTGGGTTCGAGACCCGAACGAACTTACACTCACCAAGCCTCTTACCCACACATCCACAGTCAGTCGCCAAGTATAGCAGGCTATTTAATCGCTATATTTCTAAGGGGAAATGACCTTCACCTAGAGTTCTCAAACTTTGTAAACAAAGTGAGATTTGGCTGAGCCGAATACGGTGAATCTGCAATTATATACCTCCTAAATAGAGTGCTCTACCGAAATTGGGAGCGTATAATAGGGTAAACTATAGACACGTGTTTCGAGGTATCACCTCTCATCAGTATAGTTATACGATTTTTAGCAGCTGCCTCTGGCTGGGTTCCAAGACCCGAACGAACTTACGCTCCCATATATATATATATATATATATACTTTGTTATGGTACAAAGTTTCTTAGTATAAGGGGGATTCAAAGCTGGTCCTTTACTCTAACAATATGTTGCTGAAGAGTTCAGTCACGTTTGAGAGCTCAATGTTTAATTTTTATAAACAGAGTAAATCTATTTGTGAATAAAAAGGCCTTAAATACCGGGGTATCGTGATTATGGACCATTTCCACTCTATTCCACTGAATTTGGCTATTTGCCAGTTTCAATAAATAAAGTGTCTGAAGAAACTCTGTGGCCTCAGATACCCACGAGTGGAAATGGTCCATAATCCTGATACCCCCGTATTTAAGGCCTTTTATTCACAAATATATATAATATATATATATATATATTATAATCATAAATAAAATATTGTGGTGTTAATTTTCTGTAACTATAGTTTCATGTGTGTTATGCAATCTCAGAGGGTCAGAGGGTTAAATCTCTTCAGAGGGTTAAATATTCAGAGGGTTAAATATTAAAATATTCAGCATGCTTCATGTTATATAAATGCTGAATAAACCACTTTTTCAACTATGTCATTGCTTATGTCACAATACCCCCAGGAATTGCGTTTATCAATGAGTATTTATAGTCAAAATCATTAATACATAGAATAGAATAAATCTTATTTATTAACGTCTCTCTATGAATGTCTGAATTAGATTTGCCTCAAAACAGCCCATATTATTAGTGCATTTAAAACCCTGCAATGTGTCTTATATATCACTAAGGAATAAAGGTTTACATAATATATGGTGTGGTTAATTTTCATACTGGTTTTAACAAACCCGGGTTTAATAAATATTTACTTGGTGTTATTGATTTCTAATATTATTGTTTTATTCACCAACGTATTAAAATCAATCCTATGAATGAGTTTTATATAGAAAGCAATTAAAATATAATTAAAATAAGTGTAATCTTTTTATATGTGTTCTCATTTAATTTTGTTAAGCTTTTTAATATATTATATCAAAACTTAAAATACTTACACCAGAGGGTGCATATTCTTGCTAGTATATATATATATATATATATATATATATATATATCTTTGGTGGTAATACCAAGTTTATTGGTATTAGGATGATTCTAATCAGTCCTTTTCTCCAACAGTATGTTGCTGCAGAGTTCAGTCACATTTGAGAGCTCAATGTTTAATTTTTATTAAACAGAGCAAAGTAATTGTAAAGAAAAAAGCCTTAAATACCGAGTTATAGCGATCTGGTCCATTTCCACCCGGTATCTGAGACCCACTGAGCTTCGTCAGATCACTTTATTCAAAACAGGTAAATAATCAGATTCAACTTTGTAAGCTGAATTTGATTATTTACCGTTTGAATAAAGTGATCTGACGAAGCTCGGACCATAATCACTATTACCCCTGTATCTAAGGTTTTTTTCTTTACAAATATATATATATATATATATATATATATAAGAGATTTATCCAAAACTAGGTAGTAAGGGATGATTCTATATGTGATTTCTAAGATCCACTGTACTAAATATGATGATCCAGTATGTATAAAACACGAATCTTTAAATCACTGAAGAGAGCTCAATGTATAATAACCTTTTAGATTATATACAGAGCAATATATATCAAAAAATGAAGGAAGAACTCAATACAGTAATCATAATAAATTATTTTCGCTCTAAATAAATTTATTATGATTTGATTTACATTCTGAAGTTAATTAAAAAATAAATTTAATTGATAACAAATAGAATTTTTATTTAAAATTTTTTTTTGTATTTAATGTTGTAAATAGTAGACATCTATTTTTTCTTTTCCGAGTGGCTGGATCAGCACAAGATTCTTTTTTACGTGGGGATTTAATGGGGCATCCTGTGGGAAACCAACTCATGATTCAGTAATAATGGATCTATGAGACTAAATTTAAAAAAAATCCCCCTCTCCCAGGCGATGCTGGTAGCCACTTCTAGTGATGTAATAAGCAAAGTTTAAAAAATGTGGTTGTTCACTTTATATATACATGTGATAAATTCATTTTCCCTTTTAAAAACAATTTACTTAAAACACAAGGTTAATAATTAATATATTTCGCAAGCTGCATTTGTGTCTGCTTTAAAATGTCAACAAAATTATCAAGGTTCCTTTTTTTTTCTCTTCTTTTTTTTCTTCTTTTTTTTCCTTTGCAATATGAAATTCTTTTTGCATTTGTGTGTGCCAGTAAAATGACGTTTTAACAATTATCAAATTTCATGTTAATATCTTTGAGGAATTTCTTTTATATATATATATATATATAATATATATTTAAGAAATGGATATAAAGTAACCTACTCGAGTTTCATCATCTGAATCGTCAGGGTTCATCATCCGCTGAATTAATCGAGTTTTCGATTAATATCAGTTGGTACCACATATGTCTGTTGAAACGGGTCTTATCTTTATAGATGAACGGCTCCAACGATCGTACCCGTACCTACCGGTAAGCCACTACTCATACATTAACGTATATATATATATATATATATATATTATATATATATATATAATAATATTGATAATTAATGAATTAGGCAGGCATATCTGTTCAATGTAAGGCTAAACAAATCAGAAAAAGTCAATCTCTGTATGGTACATTTCGGCCTATTATGCCTCACCAGCAGGCCGAAATGTACATACAGAGATTGACTTTTTCTGATTTGTTTAGCCTTACATTTGAACAGATATGCCTGCCTAATTCATTAATTATCAATAAAATAATTTTCAAAAATTAGGTATGACTTCAATTAAGCACATATTCTCCCAAAAATTGTCGGCTAAGGCCATATCAATACACATTGTTTTGTTTGTTACTTCTCATATGTGTGTGTGTGTGTATATATATATAGGGTAAACTATAAACACGTGTTTCGAGGTATCACCTCTCATCAGTATAGTTTATACGATTTTTAGGAGCTTGCCTCTGGCTGGGTTCGAGACCCGAACGAACTTACACTCACCAAGCCTCTTACCCACACATCCACAGTCAGTCGCCAAAGTAATATGCAGGCTATTAAATCAGCTTTATATTTCTAAGGGAAATGACCTCACCTAGAGTTTCTCAACTTTGTAAACAAAGTGAGATTTGGCTGAGCCGAATACGGTGAATCTGCAATTATATACCTCCTAAATAGAGTGCTCTACCGAAATTGGGAGCGTATAATAGGGTAAACTATAGACACGTGTTTCGAGGTATCACCTCTCATCAGTATAGTTATACGATTTTTAGCAGCTGCCTCTGGCTGGGTTCGAGACCCGAACGAACTTACGCTCGCCATATTATATATATATATATATATATATATACTTTGTTATGGTACAAAGTTTCTTAGTATAAGGGGGATTCAAAGCTGGTCCTTTACTCTAACAATATGTTGCTGAAGAGTTCAGGTCACGTTTGAGAGCTCAATGTTTAATTTTTATAAACAGAGTAAATCTATTTGTGAATAAAAAGGCCTTAAATACCGGGGGTATCGTGATTATGGACCATTTCCACTCTATTCCACTGAATTTGGCTATTTGCCAGTTTCAATAAATAAAGTGGTCTGAAGAAACTCTGTGGGCCTCAGATACCCACGAGTGGAAATGGTCCATAATCCTGATACCCCCGGTATTTAAGGCCTTTTTATTCACAAATATATATATAATATAATCATAAATGAAATAGTATGGTGTTAATTTTCTGTAACTATAGTTTCATGTGTGTTATGCAATCTTCAGAGGGTTAAATCTTCAGAGGGTTAAATATTAAAATATTCAGCATGCTTCACGTTATATAAATGCTGAATAAGCCACTTTTTCAACTATGTCATTGCTTATGTCACAATACCCCCAGGAATTGCGTTTATCAATGAGTATTTATAGTCAAAATCATTAATACATAGAATAGAATAAATCTTATTTATTAAAGTCTCTCTATGAATGTCTGAATTAGATTTGCCTCAAAACAGCCCATATTATTAGTGCATTTAAAACCCTGCAATGTGTCTTATATATCACTAAGGAATAAAGGTTTACATAATATATGGTGTGGTTAATTTTCATACTGGTTTTAACAAACCCGGGTTTAATAAATATTTACTTGGTGTTATTGATTTTTAATATTATTGTTTTATTCACCAACGTATTAAAATCAATCCTATTGATTTTATATAGAAAGCAATTAAAATATAATTAAAATAAGTGTAATCTTTTTATATGTGTTCTCATTTAATTTTGTTAAGCTTTTTAATATATTATATCAAAACTTAAATACTTACACCCAGAGGGTGCATATTCTTGCTAGTATATATATATATATATATATATATATATGTGTGTGTGTGTGTGGTGGTAATACCAAGTTTATTGGTATTAGGATGATTCTAATCAGGTCCTTTTCTCCAACAGTATGTTGCTGCAGAGTTCAGGTCACATTTGAGAGCTCAATGTTTAATTTTTATTAAACAGAGCAAAGTAATTTGTAAAGAAAAAAGCCTTAAATACCGGGGTTATAGCGATTCTGGTCCATTTCCACCTGTGGGTATCTGAGACCCACTGAGCTTCGTCAGATCACTTTATTCAAACAGGTAAATAATCAGATTCAACTTGTAAGCTGAATTTGATTATTTACCTGTTTGAATAAAGTGATCTGACGAAGCTCGGACCATAATCACTATACCCCCGGTATCTAAGGTTTTTTTTCTTTACAAATATATATATATATATATATATATATAAGAGATTTATCCAAAACTAGGTAGTAAGGGATGATTCTATATGTGATTTCTAAGATCCACTGTACTAATATTGATGATCCAGTATGTATAAATACAGCGAATCTTTAAATCACTGAAGAGAGCTCAATGTAATAACCTTTTAGATTATATACAGAGCAATATATATATATATATATATATATATATATATATTGGTTTGGGTGGTTGGTTTTGAAGGCTATCACAAGTGAGAGTGTAAAGAAAAATGAGGTAACTATGATGTTATTTGTTAACCTTGATTTATTATTAATATTTTGAGATATATATGTTGTCTAGGATTTGAACTGGTCTCGCCTTGTCAATTTCCTACAATGGTAACCATCACACCACGCACCTCGACTTTTAGTTTTATATATGAAATTAGTTTAGACAGATTCTAAAAGGGCAAGTTGGCATTCCCAGCTTGTTGGGATCATTATTGTCCAATTCTAAATTTGTCTTTAGCTTAGAAAAATACAAGAAAGAAAAGAAGGAAGAAACTAATGAGTTAGCATTTCAGATGGACAGGAAATATGAGGAAAGGGAAATAAATAAAAAGAAAAGATTAGAAAAGGGAAAGAGAAATGAATGAAAAGAAGAAAAGGAAAGAGAAATGAATGAAAAGGAAAGAAAAATGAAAGAAAAAGGAAATGAATGAGAATGAAAGAAAAAGGAATGAATGAATGAAAAGAAAAAAGAAAAAGGAAATGAATGAAAATGAAAAGAAAAAGAAAAAGGAAATGAATGAAAAGGAAAGAGAAATGAATGAAAAGAAAAAGGAAATGAATGAAAAGGAAAGAGAAATCAATGAAAAGAAAAAGGAAATCAATGAAAAGAAAAAGGAAATCAATGAAAGGAAAGAGGAATGAAAAGAAGAAAAAGGAAAGAGAAATGAATGAAAAGAAGAAAAGGGAATGGGAATGAATGAAAAGGAAAAGGAAATGAATGAAAAGGAAAGAATAAATGAAAGGAAAGAGGAATGAATGAAAAGAAGAAAAATGAATAAAAAGAAGAAAATGAATAAAAAGAAGAAAGAAATTAATGAAAAGGGAAAGGAAAGAGAAATGAATGAGAATGAAAAGAAAGAGAAATGAATGAAATGAAAAAGGAAAGAGAAATGAAAAAGGAAAGAGAAATAAATGAAAAAAAGAGAATGAATGAATGAAAAGAAAGAGAAATGAATGAAAAGAAAGAGAAATGAATGAAAAAGAAAGAAGAAATGAATGAAATGAAAAAGGAAAGAGAAATGAAAAAAAGAAAGAGAAATGAATGAAAATATGGAGAAGAAAAAGACGTTTTGAAGAAGGAAAGAGAAAAGATATGAAGAAGAGGGAAAGATAAAGATATGAAAAGAAGAAATGAAAAATATGAGAAAAAGGAAAGAGAAATGAGTGAAATCTGTGTAAAAAGTGGGGTGGTAGTACCTATTAAGGTACCATCTATAGGTTAAATAGAAAAAAAAGAAAATTAAGTACCCATCAAGAATGAATAAAAGAAAACATCTTCAGCATAAAATAACCCAACAAGGATTGACATGCCATAAAATCCAACCAACCTATCAGCCAACTGAGAAAAAAAATTCTAAACAAGTGAAAATAATAAATGAGAAAATATTGTGAAGGTGAAAAACAAATTGAGACCAATTTACTAAAATTATATCTACATTGTGTGTTTATTATTAAAACTAGCCCTCTCCCCCCAAAAAAAAATGCACCTCCTCTGGGCACAAGTATTTTAAAGTTTTAATACAATTAAATATTTAAGTTTAAGTATTTATGTTTAATATAATATATTATATTGAATTAGACTAATGAAATTACATAAGAACACAAAAAAGATTACACTTTATTCTAATTGATTTCAATATAAAATTATACATAGGATTGCTTTTAATGCGTTTGAGAATAAACAATAATATTAGAAATCAATAACACCAAGTAATTATTTATTAAGCACAGTTTTGTTAAAACCGGTATGCAAATTATTCACACCATATTCTATGTAAACATTTATTTCTTAATCTATAAATATATAAAGGGCAGTTTTGTGTGTATGTATGTCCGGAGGAAACCTCAAAAATAAAACATTAACGACAAAGTAAATATATATATACACACATTAAATATCACCAGGGCTTGGTTTTTGAGCAAAAATAAAGATTTGATTTATATTCGTGAAGATAATTAAAAAATAAAATTTAAATGATAACAGCATGTGTTACGTACTGAGGTTTTCACAGTACCAAATCGATATAATGTTGTATACCCTTTCTTACTTCTTTACTTCTTACTTACTTCTATATCTTGGACATCTATTCTTCTGGCCGGCTTTGGTTCTTCTTCTATCATCTTAACTTGTTCTGGTCTAGCGTCTGGTGTTGACTTGGGGATTCCAGTCTGGTCTTCTATTGGGGATTTCTCGTTATCAGAAGCCCTGTGTCATTGTTAGATTTTAGGTAATAAACACAAGACTTCGATTTACGTTGATGTTATTTTATTTGTAAATCCCCAAACCAGACATCTGCGCACATCCTACGAGCTCGGCTTCTAACTTCTAACTGACTGAGTTACTTCTATCCTTAAACCGGAAGACAGGATCTTCTATGCCTTCCGGTTCTCATGATTTATCCCCGGAAGGCAAGGTGAGAGTGAGGTCAAGCGCCGTCACTCACCCTCAAGGTCATCAGCTGCACTAATCGCCATTATGTTTCTACACTATTGCCATAAATATTAGGTATCTAATAATTATGTAACACATGGATTTTTTAAAATTTAATATTTTAGATAGTAGACATTAACATTTCTTTTCAGAGTAGCTGGATCAATGCAAGGTCTATTTTTTACATGGGGATTTAAATGGGTCATCCCACGAGGATTCAACACAATTCTGTAATAATGGATCTGCAAGACTAAATTCCCTTCTACCCAGGTGATGCTGGGTAACCGCTGCTAGTGATATATAACACACACCACAGGATTTTTAAGAACAATAGTAATAAAAGCTGTTTTGAGGTAAATCTATATTGGCTAGAACTTAGAGGCATTGTTAATAAATAAGATGCTAATTAAGATCAATTCTGATCAAAGAGAATAGGGCCAGTTTAGCTCAGTTGGTAGAGCGTTCGACTAGGAACCACAAGGTTGATGGTTAGATATCAGTCCTCGCCAACTCAGCGTATATATGTAGCACAGGATCTGAGGTGTGGTGCTCCACCTCAGATGCCAGAACAATCTCCCTGGCCTAGCACTAGTGAAAAGGGGATAGACTCCCCCGCTGTCTGGCTGATAGCAACTTTAGACCACTCTGACGAATTGTAACGTAAATAACTAAGGGAAGTGTGATGTTGGTGGTGACGTAGTTTCAGTCACACACAGATTCTCCATTATAATAAGATTTTTTCCAGTCTTCTGTGACCTTTTGACTAGACTGTCTCTTGCATCAAAGAAAACAGAATCTCTCTCTTTTTCAAACGAATAGATTTTTGTCTTTTTTTAAAGAATTTTTTTTTTTTTGTTGTTGATGTATGTTGAACTTATTGAAATTGCTGACAAGGCATCAAGTGTTGCATGAAATTAACCAGGAAATTGTCTGCAATTGACAGTTCCAAGAATATGCTGCTGGGAGTGGTTAGATTATTTCACTCCGAATCCCCACCCCCGAACCTCTCCTTATTCTGAGTCTATAATTGTTTGGTTTATCATACAGGTGCTCCCATGCATCAGAATTAGTTACCCTGCCCAGAAGTTATTTTCTGCTCTACTGCATCAAACAAATGGGTTGAAGGATTCTCCCCCTCCCCTTTTTTTCCCCCGAAAAATTCCTTCAGTCGATCCGTTTTCAAGTCGCAAGATTTTTTTCCAGGGAATTCTTTAATTCTTTTCCTTGAGATAATTTTGGATAAAATAATTCCTATCATGCACTTGTATCTTTCATTATTGTGACCAGAAGTTTTTATTTAGTCATTTTCCTTGATCAGGCACAGGCCACCTTTTTTGACCAGTAGCCCACATGAGACATGTCCAGCCTCATCCAGGATTTGATTACAGTAGCCAAAGAAATAATACAGTAAATAATTTTAATATCTCGGACTGCTGTATACTTGGGTCTTGTTAAGGTGTTCCCTGTTTACCTTAGATAAAAATCATCATCAGATGATAAACTTGGTTTCGGAGCTTTAATATTGTTAAAAAAAAGAAATAATTATTAGGTATTATTTGTCTGTATTCTTTTAGATGAGGCTTGATGTGTATAATTTTGATGTTTTGGACTGTACAAACACAATGTTCAGGCTCCTGTATCCTCGGGTCTTGTGAATAATTTTGATGTTTTGGACTGTACAAACACAACGTTCAGGCTCCTGTATCCTCGGGTCTTGTGAATAATTTTGATGTTTTGGACTGTACAAACACAACGTTCAGGCTCCTGTATCCTCGGGTCTTGTGAATAATTTTGATGTTTTGGACTGTACAAACACAACGTTCAGGCTCCTGTATCCTCGGGTCTTGTGAATAATTTTGATGTTTTGGACTGTACAAACACAACGTTCAGGCTCCTGTATCCTCGGGTCTTGTGAATAATTTTGATGTTTTGGACTGTACAAACACAACGTTCAGGCTCCTGTATCCTCGGGTCTTGTGAATAATTTTGATGTTTTGGACTGTACAAACACAACGTTCAGGCTCCTGTATCCTCGGGTCTTGTGAATAATTTTGATGTTTTGGACTGTACAAACACAACGTTCAGGCTCCTGTATCCTCGGGTCTTGTGAATAATTTTGATGTTTTGGACTGTACAAACACAACGTTCAGGCTCCTGTATCCTCGGGTCTTGTGAATAATTTTGATGTTTGGACTGTACAAACACAACGTTCAGGCTCCTGTATCCTCGGGTCTTGTGAATAATTTTGATGTTTTGGACTGTACAAACACAACGTTCAGGCTCCTGTATCCTCGGGTCTTGTGAATAATTTTGATGTTTTGGACTGTACAAACACAACGTTCAGGCTCCTGTATCCTCGGGTCTTGTGAATAATTTTGATGTTTTGGACTGTACAAACACAACGTTCAGGCTCCTGTATCCTCGGGTCTTGTGAATAATTTTGATGTTTTGGACTGTACAAACACAACGTTCAGGCTCCTGTATCCTCGGGTCTTGTGAATAATTTTGATGTTTTGGACTGTACAAACACAACGTTCAGGCTCCTGTATCCTCGGGTCTTGTGAATAATTTTGATGTTTTGGACTGTACAAACACAACGTTCAGGCTCCTGTATCCTCGGGTCTTGTGAATAATTTTGATGTTTTGGACTGTACAAACACAACGTTCAGGCTCCTGTATCCTCGGGTCTTGTGAATAATTTTGATGTTTTGGACTGTACAAACACAACGTTCAGGCTCCTGTATCCTCGGGTCTTGTGAATAATTTTGATGTTTTGGACTGTACAAACACAACGTTCAGGCTCCTGTATCCTCGGGTCTTGTGAATAATTTTGATGTTTTGGACTGTACAAACACAACGTTCAGGCTCCTGTATCCTCGGGTCTTGTGAATAATTTTGATGTTTTGGACTGTACAAACACAACGTTCAGGCTCCTGTATCCTCGGGTCTTGTGAATAATTTTGATGTTTTGGACTGTACAAACACAACGTTCAGGCTCCTGTATCCTCGGGTCTTGTGAATAATTTTGATGTTTTGGACTGTACAAACACAACGTTCAGGCTCCTGTATCCTCGGGTCTTGTGAATAATTTTGATGTTTTGGACTGTACAAACACAACGTTCAGGCTCCTGTATCCTCGGTCTTGTGAATAATTTTGATGTTTTGGACTGTACAAACACAACGTTCAGGCTCCTGTATCCTCGGGTCTTGTGAATAATTTTGATGTTTTGGACTGTACAAACACAACGTTCAGGCTCCTATCCTCGGGTCTTGTGAATAATTTTGATGTTTTGGACTGTACAAACACAACGTTCAGGCTCCTGTATCCTCGGGTCTTGTGAATAATTTTGATGTTTTGGACTGTACAAACACAACGTTCAGGCTCCTGTATCCTCGGGTCTTGTGAATAATTTTGATGTTTTGGACTGTACAAACACAACGTTCAGGCTCCTGTATCCTCGGGTCTTGTGAATAATTTTGATGTTTTGGACTGTACAAACACAACGTTCAGGCTCCTGTATCCTCGGGTCATGTGAATAATTTTGATGTTTTGGACTGTACAAACACAACGTTCAGGCTCCTGTATCCTCGGGTCTTGTGAATAATTTTGATGTTTTGGACTGTACAAACACAACGTTCAGGCTCCTGTATGCTCGGGTCATGTGAATAATTTTGATGTTTTGGACTGTACAAATACAACGTTCAGGCTCCTGTATCCTCGGGTCTTGTGAATAATTTTGATGTTTTGGACTGTACAAACACAACGTTCAGGCTCCTGTATCCTCGGGTCTTGTGAATAATTTTGATGTTTTGGACTGTACAAACACAACGTTCAGGCTCCTGTATGCTCGGGTCTTGTGAATAATTTTGATGTTTTGGACTGTACAAACACAACGTTCAGGCTCCTGTATGCTCGGGTCTTGTGAATAATTTTGATGTTTTGGACTGTACAAACACAACGTTCAGGCTCCTGTATCCTCGGGTCTTGTGAATAATTTTGATGTTTTGGACTGTACAAACACAACGTTCAGGCTCCTGTATCCTCGGGTCTTGTGAATAATTTTGATGTTTTGGACTGTACAAACACAACGTTCAGGCTCCTGTATCTCGGGTCTTGTGAATAATTTTGATGTTTTGACTGTACAAACACAACGTTCAGGCTCCTGTATGCTCGGGTCTTGTGAATAATTTTGATGTTTTGGACTGTACAAACACAACGTTCAGGCTCCTGTATGCTCGGGTCTTGTTCAGGTGGTCCCTGTTTATATCATCAGGCAATAACCCTGAGAGTAAGCATGGTTTCGGAGCTTTAATATCTTTTTTTATCTGCATAAAATAACCCCAAAAGGATTGCTACAACATGCTAGATCACCAAAGTTAAGCAATGATCAGCGTGTTCATTACTTAATTGGGTGATTGAGTGACCATTTAATCAATATTAAGTACTGTAAGCAATTTGAGTCCTTTGTTAAACAGCAATAAGCCTGTTCAATACCACTTGAGCAACAGCAGGTACTGTAATCAACCCAAGTCTTTTGTTTATCACAATGTCTTGATTCAGCATTAAATGACCCAAAAAGGGTTGATATGCTGTAAAACAACCAACCATCAAGCAGGGGGCAACATGAGACCTGTATTTACCCAACCCCTCTGTACTAACAGAATATGACACAAGGTCAATTTTTAAGCAGAGTTTAACTCTTAACATCCTGTAGAGAATTTTCTAAGTCCAGAGCCCCATTCCTGTATGGATTTATAAAAAAAAAATAAAATGGCTAAAAATGACCTTTTCATTTAAAATTACTTGTTATTTCCCTTGAATTAAAGACTTCCAAATATGTTTAATATTACATTTAAACAAAGACTATCATTTGGGGTGGATTAATAAAAGTAAATGTGACTTCCTGCCGGGCGGTATAGAACATTAAGAGTTAACAGAGAATGCAGTTTCCTTCTCCTAGACTGGTTGACATACCAGTGTTAAAGAGTCCACTCCGCCCTAATATTTACTCATAACTGGAGAGAAAATAGTTGGATTCATACCTTTTTTTTAGGGTATTGGCACTATGTGAAATGCAACCAGCCTTGTCCAGGATTTAAACTCTGGTTTTCATGTCCATTTCTGCAATGATAACCATTACACCAAGCATGTCTCTATGAAACATGGCTCATTAATAAGCAAGCTGCTCTACTGAAAACAAAAATTTCAAGGTAATTTTATGTTGAATGTATCTCAACCATTTTCACTACATAAGACCATATGTATAAACATCTGCCTTAGAAATAGGGAAAAATTGTTGATTATTTTTTTTTCACCCCCCTCCCTGCCCCAGCTTAAATAAAAATATCTTCTCTATAAAAAATCAGTCTTGGTATATATCTGATATCAGTGTAATTAACACCTGCTGCTGCTGTGTTAACAGGATAATTAAAAAGGAAAAAAAAAAAAATGAATAATTGAAATATCAATTTATTCTAAATGTATATGATCAATGTTAAAGAAAAAAATTAAATATTTTCATAATTTGTGAATCAAAATTTTATTAAAACTATTTTCTTTCAATTGCAGGTGCCTATCTAGCTATCTGGCAATTGCAGGCACCTATTTAGATGTGTGGCAATTGCAGGCGCCTATTTAGATAATTTCAATGCAACCCCTAAAAAAACAAAAAACCAAAAAAAAAACACAAAAAAACAAACAAGATTCCAGTGATGCTGATAGCGTTTTAATTTAGTGCCTTCTGGGATGCACAGATTTGCCTTGAATGAGTCCCTGGGAATTTGATGGGCCCCAACTTAAGTTTCTTAATAGACTGTAGGGATTTTATTCATCATCTGAGGAAACAACTAACTCAGTCTAACTCCCACCTTGTAACCTATCCTGTGTAATTCATTTCTAAGAAACTATTGAAATGTATTTACAGTTAGCTTGAAATAGTGAGGGAAGAAAAAAGTAAAACACTGGGATACATGGATATGATTTTACTGCATCCGTTTAGATTTTTGTGCGTTAGAGATGCAGGATGCGTACCTATCAGCATTTCTGCAGTAGGCATGCAAAAACAATGACATCATTATTTGGATGAGATCTTCAAAATTTCCTAGAGACTTTGAGCAACAAACTATTCACAGTGAGTTCCCAGGTTGGATCATTCCTATGCCCAGACAGACAGGGAAAACTTGAAGAAAGGCTGAAATGTCATTAAGTTAAATCAGTCTTCCCAGGGATGTTTGTTTTTAATGGCATATCAACTTTCATGGGTTAATTAATGCTAAAGCCATCCTTGTAGAAGAACAGTAGTAGTAGTAGTAGTAGTAGTTAAACCATAGTTGGGGGATAAGGGAGCCCATACCTTTCCCAAGGGTATTAGTCTGAAAGTCAACATTATATTATGACTGTAGTTTGAACTCACTCACTACAATGTTGCAGTCCATAATAAAGGCATCCTTGCGGAAGAACAGTAGTGGTAGTACTATTTAGACCATAGTTGGGGGATAAGGGAGCCCATACCTTTCCCAAGGGTATTAGTCTGAAAGTCAACATATATTATGACTGTAGTTTGAACTCACTCACTACAATGTTGCAGTCCATAATAAAGGCATCCTTGCAGAAGAACAGTAGTGGTAGTACTATTTAGACCATAGTTGGGGGATAAGGGAGCCCATAGTTTTCCCAAGGGTATTAGTCTGAAAGTCAACATTATATTATGACTGTAGTTTGAACTCACTCACTACAATGTTGCAGTCCATAATAAAGGCATCCTTGCAGAAGAACAGTAGTGGTAGTACTATTTAGACCATAGTTGGGGGATAAGGGAGCCCATACCTTTCCCAAGGGTATTATTAGTCTGAAAAGAAATATAATAGCGTGACTGGAGTTCAAACTTACTTACAATGATGTTGCAATCTAACATGTTAGCTACTACACTATGGGGTCCCTACCCCCACCCCCGGGATGTAATGACCCCTTTTGTGTCCTTGATTTACAAGATCAATATTATGATAATTAGATACTGTGTCCAATCCTCATAAACGTTTATCTTTTTAAGGAAATACTATCATATAATCATTTGTCTCCTTTTTGAGTTACCACTTAATTGATATCTATTTATCCACAAGTTGGATAAATATTTTTATGTAATTGATATCTCCTCCCGAAATGATTGATGAAGCCCACTTACCATCTGTTAGTTCTAAGTTTATACAGTATATTCTGTGAATATTTTCTTATTTCTATTCACATCCCTAACTCTCTCTCTCATTCACCCCTTCTTTCTCTTCACATCTCTCTCCCTCTCTCTCATACCTATCTTCCTGTCTCCCTCTCTCTCATACCTATCTTCCTGTCTCCCTCTCTCTCATACCTATCTTCTTGTCTCCCTCTCTCCCATGCCTAGCTTCTTTCTTTCTCTCTCTCTCTCCCATGCCTAGCTTCTTTCTTTCTCTCTCTCTCTCCCATGCCTAGCTTCTTTCTTTCTCTCTCTCTCTCTCATACCTAGCTTCTCTCTCTCTCTCTCTCTCTCTCTCATACCTAGTTTCTTGTCTCTCTCTCATACCTAGTTTCTTGCCTACCCCTCTCTTTCTCATACCTAACTTCTTGCCTACCCCTCTCTCTCTCATACCTAGATTCCTGCTTTCTCTCTCTCTCTCTCATACCTAGCTTCCTGCTTCTCTCTCTCTCTCTCTCTCTCTCATACCTAGCTTCCTGCTTCTCTCTCTCTCTCTCATACCAAGCTTCCTGCCTCAGTGAATATTTACTTATCTATTTACATGTCTCTCTCTCTCTTTCTCTCATTCCAACAAATTTACTTACTTATATATGAGGAAGAATGAATAAAAAAAAAAAAGAACAGAATGGATAATAAAAGATGAATTTAATCAATATCACTTACACATGTGTTTCGGTCAGTTTATCTATGTGTACACGATTCAAACTATTATTATTGTTAAATAAACAAATGAAATGAAATAATAATAATAGAAAAATGTAAAAATATTCCGTACACAGAGAAAATTCGACCTTCATCAGAGTGAAAATTTTATTTTGAATCGTGTACACAAAGAGATAAACTGACCAAAACACATGTGTAAGTGATATTGATTAAATTCATCTTTTATTATCCATTCTGTACTTTCTTTTCTTTATTCATTCTTCCTCATATCGTCGGATTCATTTCCAATTCCATTTTTACTTACTTATATATAAACAATATGAAAATTCAAAACAAATGTTGTGAATGAAAAAAATAAGTGCGTATATCCTCGTAAGCAGATCAGAATAAAAAGTAAATAAAGAAGATTACTCACTTTTATTCATGTGACTAATTTTCATGTGCTTTTCAACACAATCATCAGACAGAACAAGGATGGACACAATAATCTCATTGTCATATAAAGTATGTTTTTAGTAAATATAATATATCAAAAGACATATATAATAATGAGATGATCTGAGAACAATTAAGAATATAAGAATTTAAAAAATAGTTTTCACTCTGTATTAAAACAAATATGAGTGAGTGAGTGTGTGTATATATATATATATAATGTGTGAAGAGAGATGGAAGTGAATACAACGGTATGTAGTATAGTGAGAAATTTGAAAAAACAACAGTTTAAATAAAATGTGTGGTAAGTTTATTAGCCGACGCTGCAGTGTTTTGATTTGTTAAGTAGATCTTCTTCAGGGCATTTGTTGATATAAGGAAAAGTAAAAAAAATAAAAAAAATTTATCACAGAATAACGAGAAAAACTGTGATAATCCTTGTTTATCAATCTGTTCAAAATTTGAAGTTTTGATCAGATTGATAAACAAAAATTAAAATTTTGCACAGATTGATAAACAAGGACTATCGCATTTTTTCTCGTTATTCTGTGATAAAAATTTTTTTTTTTTTAAAAACCTTTCCTTATATTAACAAATACCCTGAGGCAGATCTACTTAACAGATCAAAACACTGCAGCGTTGGCTAATAAACTTACCACTCATTTTATTTAAACCTGTGTTTTTTCAAATTTCTCACTATACTACATATATGTATACATGGGAGAAATATGAGGAAATTAATCCGACAGTATGTGGAGAAAGGTAGACAAACACAGGATATTGTAGAAAATGAATGTTTATTGTAGGTAGTGATGTAGGTGTTGTAACGTTTCGGTCTGTTAGACCTTCTTCAGGACTTTTAGAAAGAAAATGTTCACCAGTGAAGTAAGAACTCTATTCCTAAAGTCCTGAAGAAGGTCTAACAGACCGAAACGTCACAATATCTACATCACTACCTACAATAAACATCCATTTTCTACAACATCCTGTGTTTGTCTACCTTTCTCCACATATATATATATATATATATATATATATATATATATATATCTCCATAGATGGGTTACCAGGTAAGTTGGTATTGGAATGATTCTAAGTTGGACCTTTCTTCCAACGGCGGAATGTTAGCGTAGTTCAGGTCTGTGTTCAATATTATTGATAATTCACCAAAATATATATATTTCTCAGTCGGTAGAGCGTTCGGCTAGAAACCACAAGGTTCCTAGTTCGATACCGTTCCCCGCCAACTCAGCGTATGAGTAGCACAGGGATCTATGCGGTAAAGTAAGGAGCAGATGGTAGGTGTGGCGCTCTACCTCCAGATGCTAAATACAATCTCCTTGGTCTAGCGCTATTGAAAAGGGGATAGACTCCCTCGCTGACTGGCTGAATCAAGCCTCATCTCAAAAATTCAGAGAAATAGTGTAGATAACAATAACGAAGAGGACAATAGTCCGAATAATCCAAATAATACTAATTATCAAGCCTCATCTCAAAAATTCAGAGAAATAGTGTAGATAACAATAAAGATGAGGACAATAGTCCGAATAATCTTACTAATATTAATTATCAAGCCTCATCTCAAAAATTTAGGCCGCCCCGTCGACTTTACATTTTTACTTTACCATATGAGCAGGATGGGACACAAGGTCAATTTCTCAAGCAGAGTTTAAATGGTTTGAATTAAGAGTTTTCCTCCTTCTCCTAAACTGGTTACTTAGCGCTATTTGAAAAAATGCACACTGCCATCTCCAGGATTTGAACTTGTCTCGCTGTGTCCATTTCCTATCATGATAACCATTATACCTTGAATTACCTTAAATGTTCTCATCAACAATGAAGATTAGAATCCAGGTGGGTAAGGTGGTGAAATACTGTTAAAGGGTTCTTTAACAAAAACAAACATATAAACTGATTTGTTTGTTTTTGTTTCAATCTATTTGAATTTCTTTTAAAGGATTATTGAAGCTGGAGTATTTTGATTGGATATTTTCAATTGTACGGATTATTCACGAGCAATCTCTTGGGTTTATTGTTTAATTTTGACAATTGAGACTTAAATGGCTTCTTTATTTTAAACTTTGGTTATAAGAGGTTTTATTGATCTTTTTTTGAGATATTCATTTCTTTCTTTTTCTTTTGTCTCTGTTTATTTGATGGTATCCGCATCTAATATTCTCAGCTATCAGTTTTATTTTATATCCAAGTAGTTCGACAACGATTCAGTTTTTTAAGTGGAGTTTAACAGGTTTAAATTCAGTTTTATTTATCCTAGACTGGTTGCCTAATCAAGGTTAAAGAGCCCAGTCTGCCTTACTATTTACCCATAGCTAAGGGGAGAATATTTGATTTCATACCTTTCCCAAGGGTATTAGTGAACAGAATGTGACATAACACATGGTCAATTTTTAAGTGGAGTTTAACAGGTTTGAATTCAGAGTTTTTTCTTCTCCTAGACTGGTTGCCATACCAAGGTTAAAGAGCCCAGTCTGCCTTACTATTTACCCATAGCTAAGGGGAGAATATTTGATTTCATACCTTTCCCAAGGGTATTAGTGAACAGAATGTGACATAACACATGGTCAATTTTTAAGTGGAGTTTAACAGGTTTGAATTCAGAGTTTTTTCTTCTCCTAGACTGGTTGCCTAATCAAGGTTAAAGAGCCCAGTCTGCCTTACTATTTACCCATAGCTAAGGGGAGAATATTTGATTTCATACCTTTCCCAAGGGTATTAGTGAACAGAATGTGACATAACACATGGTCAATTTTTAAGTGGAGTTTAACAGGTTTGAATTCAGAGTTTTTTCTTCTCCTAGACTGGTTGCCTAATCAAGGTTAAAGAGCCCAGTCTGCCTTACTATTTACCCATAGCTAAGGGGAGAATATTTGATTTCATACCTTTCCCAAGGGTATTAGTGAACAGAATGTGACATAACACATGGTCAATTTTTAAGTGGAGTTTAACGGGTTTGAATTCAGAGTTTTTTCTTCTCCTAGACTGGTTGCCATACCAAGGTTAAAGAGCCCAGTCTGCCCTACTATTTACCTAGACTGGTTTCCTAATCAAGGTTAAAGAACCCAGTCTATCCTGTCAAGCCTTAGCCCCTATATGATTGTCCCAACCCTATTGCCCTTTTGGCACGCCCAAAGCCTTTTTATCATATGGGTACTAGAAGGCAGTGGCTGAGGGTCTACATGTCCTTGGAATAACGTTAAACTCTATCTGGTGGTAAGGTTCCAGTTTTGGAGGTTTGGCGAATGTGGAGCACCCCTTCATCACCATTGCTCCCTGGTCCACTCTGACCAGGAGTGGTAGTACCTGTTAGGATTTCATCTATGGGTTAAATAGAAAAATGTGTTTATAAAAAAAATTGAGTATCCTTTAAGACAGAATTTATTTTAAAATTTTGTTGGTATTAAATGACCCACCAAGGTTGATATACCATAAAACAAACAAACAAAAAACCCTCCACTAATGTTTGTAAAACATTTAGATTTAAAAATCAATAATGAAGATTGAAAGGTATAAGGGAAAGAATGAGAAGATACAGGTAAATGTTTTCCATTGCTGTATCATTGTTAGTGAAGTGGATAACGTACTGGACTGTGATATCGTACTAAGTGAGTTTGAACTCTAATTATGCTATTATGTTCACTTTCAGACTAATATCCTTGGGAAAGGTATGAACCACTTCATCACTACAGCTATGAATTTTTCTACAAGGATGGCTTCGGCATAAAATAACCCATGATGATTGATATGCCATTAAACAAAAGAAACCCAAACCAAACCAAATAACAACTTAAGCAAATATGAGCCTAGTCACTACATAAATGAGTGACCATAGGACCAGCACGTACTGAAAACAACTTTAGGTCTGTTCAACAAGGATGGTTTTGGCATTAAATTGTTACATAATTATTAGTCACCTAATATTTATGGCAATAGTGTAGAAATCATAATGGCGATTAGTGCAGCTGATGGCCTTGAGGGTGAGCGACAGGGCTTGACCTCACTCTCACCTTGCCTTCCAGGAATAAATCGTGAGAACCGGAAGGCATAGAAGACCCTGTTCCGGTTTAAGGATAGAAGCAACTCAGTCAGTTAGAAGTTAGAAGCCGAGCTTGAAAGATGTAAGTCTCACTGCGCAGGTGTCTGGGTTGGGGATTTGGAAATAAAGTAACATCAACGTAAATCGAAGTCTTGTGTTTATTACCTAAAATCTAACAATGACACAGGGCTTCTGATAACGAGAAATCCCTAACAGAAAACCAGACCGAAGTCCCCAAGACAACTCCAGACGCTAGACCAGACCAAGTCAAGATAGACGATCAGAATAGCAAAGCCGGCCAGAAGAATAGATGTCCAAGATATAGAAGCAAGTAAGAAGTAAAGAAGTAAGAAAGGGTATACAACATTATATCGATTTGGTACCGTGAAAACCTCAGTATGCAATAAAATAACCCATGATGATTGATATGCCATTGAGCAAAGAAACCAA
>CM042179.1:49198359-49200859 GCA_023376005.1 Doryteuthis pealeii
CCAAAGCAACTTTTTATTTTGCCTTTCATGTTTCAAATTGTATCTGACTGTTGAAATTTTTTCTTCTTTTTTTTTTAATATTTAAATTTAAAAAAAATTTTCTCAGTTTTTCTATATTGTTTACAGTCCTTTGGAAAAATTTAAAAAATTATTGGAATGGAATTTTTTTTTTTTTTATTCTATTTTATTTATTTATTTTTCAAGAACTTCTCTTTTTTTTTTCTTTTTTTTTTGTTGCCTGGAACACATGAAATAAAAATTGTTTTTGAATGAGTGATAAAAAAATGTCTTCATTATGAAGATTGATATTGAAGAAATTTAATTCCAATAATTCTGGTTGAAAACTTGGACTAAATTGGATTTTTTTTCTCTTCTTTTTTTTGTGTTTGGCGGAATTCTAAAAGAATTCTCTTGTACAAATTCCTGGAACTCTGACAAATGGTTACTAATAATAATAACAACACTACATTCAGTAATTATCTTGTTTAAATAATACGATTCCATTTCATTTTCAACATCTGTTTAGTTATTTCTTATTTAGTAACAACAGTCAACAGAGTTCCAAGAGAGAGAGAGAGAGAGTGTGTAACAGTAATTAGAAAGTAGAAGGAAAAGAGAGGCAAGTAGAAAGAAAAGAGAGAGAGAGAGAGAGAGAGAGAGAGAGAGAGCTGCTGGAGACTGGTATCAAACCTGGAACCTTTGTTAAGTTAAAACAGTCCCAATCCTCATAAATATGGGAGTATTATACTGACTGAGTAGTCTTATACCACTAGCAGTGGTTTACCTTCTTCCAAGCTACTGGCAAGTATTGTATTTTGTTAATGTTATAAAGATTTCCATTTCATTTCCATCCTCCGTTTGGTTATTTCTCATTTCGTAACCTTTGTTAAGTTACAACACTATCTCAATCTGTTCATCTATTTATTTATCACAGGTTGTTTATATCTATCTCTCTATCTGTTATATGCCCTACTTATGAATATCAATGAGTATATCCCAATCCTCGTAAATACATATTATGCTGACTGAGTAGTCTTATACCACTAACAGTGGTTTACCTTTCTTCACACCTCTGGCAAGTATTGTATTTTGTCAATGTTATAAAGATTCTATTTCATTTCCAACCTCCGTTTGGTTATTTGTAATTTAGTAACCTTTGTTGGGTTACAGCACTAAGGGAACTGTGATGGGGGGTGGTGACATAGTTTTGGTTAGAGACAGACTGACACATAATCTCCATTATAATAAGATATGTAAATTTTTATTTGATTTGTAAAATTAAAATGTTTTCCCCATTTTCTGCTTCTGCTTTTGCACACACACATTGTGCTATAAATAACTTTTGATTTCACCTGACAGGTAATTTCCTTTTGACAGGTGCATTTATCTGCACCTGTTTAACTTGCCAATATGTCTCCCAACCAAACTTCATCCCCCCAACTCCCCCCCCCCACCCACTGCCGAGAGTCAGACCAAATCAGCTTCTCATTGATTGTACTTAGTTTCATAGAAGCCTCTTCACTTGGGTAAATTTATTTTAAGAATATGACCTAAATGAGCAATATTTGTTCTCTCTCTCTCTCCCTCCTTCCTTCTCCTTCCCTTCTCTCTCTCTCTCCTCCTTCTCTTCTCCTTCTCCTTCCCTTCTCTCTCTCTCTCCCTTCCTTCCTTCCTCCCTTCCTTCTCTCTCTCTCTCTCTCCCTCCTTCCTTCTCCCTTCCTTCCTTTCTCTCTCTCTCTCTCCTCCTTCCTTCTCCCTTCCCTTCTCTCTCTCTCTCTCTCTCCTCCTTCCTCTCTCCTTCCCTTCTCTCTCTCTCTCTCCCTCCTTCTTCTCCCTTCCTCTCCTTCTCCCTCCTTCCTTCTCCCTTCCCTTCTTCTCTCTCCTTCCTTCTCCCTTCCTTCTCTCTCTCTCCCTCCGTCTCTCTCTCTCTCTCTCTCCTTCCTTCTCCCTTCCTTCTCTCTCTCTCTCCCCTCTTCCTTCTTCCTTCTCTCTTTTCTCTCTTCTTCTCTTCTCTCTCTCTCTCTCTCTCCTTTTCTCTCTCCTTTTCTCTCTCCTTTTTTCTCTCCTTTCTTTCTTTTCCTTTTCTCTCTCCTTTTCTCTCTCCTTTTCCTCTCCTTTTCTCTCTCCTTTTCTCTCTCCTTTTCTCTTTCTCTCTCCTTTTCTTCTCTCTCTCCTTTTCTCTTTCCTTTTCTCTCTCCTTTTTCTCCTCTCTCCTTTTCTCTCTCCTTTTCTCTCTCTTTCTCTTTCCTTTCTCTCTCCTTTTCTCTTTCCTCTTTCCTCCTTCTCCTCTCTCTCTCTCTCCTTTTCTCTCTCCTTTTCTCTCTCTTTTCTCTCTCCTTTTCTCTCTCCTTTTCTCTTTCCTCTCTCTCTTCCTTTTCTCTCTCCTTTTCTCTCTCCTTTTTCTCTCTCCTCTCTCTCCTTTTCTCTCTCCTTTCTCTTTTCTCTCTCTCTCCTTTTCTCTCTCCTTTTTCTCTCTCCTTTTCTCTTCCTTTCTCTCTTT
>CM042179.1:49205859-49213359 GCA_023376005.1 Doryteuthis pealeii
TGGCCTTGGAATCATGCCTGAACCCAGAGTCATCAGACCCAAAATCTGGTGGTGTTGTGAGATACTGCTGGGTGCTCTGGGTTAGTGGTAATAATGCTTTGGCCTTGGAATCATGCCTGAACCCAGAGTCATCAGACCCAAAATCTGGTGGTGTTGTGAGATACTGCTGGGGGCTCTTGGGTTAGTGGTAATAATGCTTTGGCCTTGGAATCATGCCTGAACCCAGAGTCATCAGACCCAAAATCTGGTGGTGTTGTGAGATACTGCTGGGGCGCTCTTGGGTTAGTGGTAATAATGCTTTGGCCTTGGAATCATGCCTGAACCCAGAGTCATCAGACCCAAAATCTGGTGGTGTTGTGAGATACTGCTGGGGCGCTCTTGGGTTAGTGGTAATAATGCTTTGGCCTTGAATCATGCCTGAACCCAGAGTCATCAGACCCAAAATCTGGTGGTGTTGTGAGATACTGCTGGGGGCTCTTGGTTAGTGGTAATAATGCTTTGGCCTTGAATCATGCCTGAACCCAGAGTCATCAGACCCAAAATCTGGTGGTGTTGTGAGATACTGCTGGGGCTCTGGGTTAGTGGTAATAATGCTTTGGCCTTGAATCATGCCTGAACCCAGAGTCATCAGACCCAAAATCTGGTGGTGTTGTGAGATACTGCTGGGGCGCTCTTGGGTTAGTGGTAATAATGCTTTGGCCTTGGAATCATGCCTGAACCCAGAGTCATCAGACCCAAAATCTGGTGGTGTTGTGAGATACTGCTGGGGCGCTCTTGGGTTAGTGGTAATAATGCTTTGGCCTTGGAATCATGCCTGAACCCAGAGTCATCAGACCCAAAATCTGGTGGTGTTGTGAGATACTGCTGGGGCGCTCTTGGGTTAGTGGTAATAATGCTTTGGCCTTGGAATCATGCCTGAACCCAGAGTCATCAGGACCAAAATCTGGTGGTTGTTGTGAGATACTGCTGGGGTGCTCTGGGTTAGTGGTAATAATGCTTTTGGCCTTGAATCATGCCTGAACCCAGAGTCATCAGACCAAAATCTGGTGTGTTGTGAGATACTGCTGGGGTGCTCTGGTTAGTGGTAATAATGCTTTGGCCTTGGAATCATGCCTGAACCCAGAGTCATCAGACCCAAAATCTGGTGGTGTTGTGAGATACTGCTGGGGCGCTCTGGGTTAGTGGTAATAATGCTTTGGCCTTGGAATCATGCCTGAACCCAGAGTCATCAGACCAAAATCTGGTGGTGTTGTGAGATACTGCTGGGGCGCTCTTGGGTTAGTGGTAATAATGCTTTGGCCTTGGAATCATGCCTGAACCCAGAGTCATCAGACCCAAAATCTGGTGGTGTTGTGAGATACTGCTGGGGCCTCTTGGGTTAGTGGTAATAATGCTTTGGCCTTGGAATCATGCCTGAACCCAGAGTCATCAGACCCAAAATCTGGTGGTGTTGTGAGATACTGCTGGGGCGCTCTTGGTTTAGTGGTAATAATGCTTTGGCCTTGGAATCATGCTGAACCCAGAGTCATACAGACCCAAACTGTGGGTGTTGTGAGATACTGCTGGGGCGCANTCCCCTCTTTCCTCTCCTATTCTCCCCCTCCTCCCCTCTCCTATTTCTCCCCTCCTCTCCCTCTCTCTTTTCTCCCCTCTTTCTCTCCTATTTCTCCCCTCTTTCTCTCTCTCTATTTCTCCCCCTCTTCTCTCTCTCTATTTCTCCTCTTTCTCTCTCTCTCTATTTCCGCCCCTCTTTCTCTCCTCTCTATTTCCCCCTCTTTCTCTCTCTCTATTTCTCCCCCATCTCTCCTCTTTCTCCCCCACTTTTCTCGCTCTCTTTCTCTCTCCTCTTTCTCTCTCACTCTTCTCCTCTCTTTCTCCTCTCTTTCTCCCCCACTCTTTCTCCCTCTCTCTTTCTCTCTCTTTCTCTTTTTCTCTCTGTTTCTCTCTTTCTACTTGCCTCTCTTTCCTTCTACTTTCTAATTACTGTTTCTCTCTCTTGGAACTCTGAACGTACTGAACTGAGCTAAACCTTAAAAATTTGTGTCACATCCACCCCCCCCCCCATGACAGATGGGTTGGGTAAAGACATATACCATTCTTTTTTTAGTTACAAATTCAAAATGTCTTCCTGTTTCATCGATTGTTTTATTTGCTACCTACTTATATACTGACCAACTTCTGATATGTGTACATAGAACTCTGATTTTAAGTATCATGGTTCAATTGGTCTCGGCTTTATAAGTGATTATTCAGATTTTAAATTAGGTTACACACACACACACACACACACACACACACACACACACACACTGTGTGTGTGTGTATACAGTGATGCTGATAGCTTTTTAATTTAGTGCATACTGGGACGGACATATTTGCTTTGAATGAGTCTCTGGGAAAATTTATGCATCCCAACTAAAGTTTCTTAATAGATTTAGGGTTTTATATAAATCTGGGGGAAACAACTAAAGCGGTCTAACTCTTACCTTGTAACCTATCCAGTGTAATTAATTTCTAAGAAACTATTGAAATGTATTTACAGTTAGCTTGAAATGGTGAGGGAAGAAAATAGAAAAAACACTGGGACCCACAGATATCATTTGACTGCACCTTTTAGATTTTTGTATGTCAGGGATGTGGAACGAGTAATGTCTTTATGTTAAGTGGTGAAAGTTTGTTAAATTCCCTTTAGAGAGCTCTACCGAGTTTTGGGAGCATATAAGATATATATATATATATATATATATATATATATATATGTAAACAACTTTTAGCTATTTTCAGCCGACAGTATATTTGGGAGAATATGTGCTTTTTAATTTTAGTCAGACCTAATTTTTGAAAGTTAATTCATTTATGTTTAATTAGGCGGGATTTAAACTACTTAAATGTGAGGCTAAACAAATCGAGAAAAATCAATCTCTGAATATATATTTCGACCTATTAGGTCTCATCAGCAGAGTTATAGATTCTGTTTGGCGTGATGGTAAGATACCGGCGTGTCGTTTCGGCACAAAGGGTTCGAGTCACACGCTAGGCGGTCCACGTATCTATAACTCTGCTGATGAGACCTAATAGGTCGAAATATATATTCAGAGATTGATTTTTCTCGATTTGTTTAGCCTCACATTTAAGTAGTTTAAATCCCGCCTAATTAAACATAAATGAATTAACTTTCAAAAATTAGGTCTGACTAAAATTAAAAAAGCACATATTCTCCCAAATATATATATATATATATATGTATATGTATTATTTAATTATCCACTTTGTCGTATTTTGTTGTATCACATCCTATCAGTGCAGCTAGATAACCCTAACTCTAACCACCAGACTATCAACACGACCCACTAGCAGAAAAGATATATTGTTGGATTGATTTCCTCACTTTACTCTCATATATATATATATATATATATATATATCTTTAACTGCTACTTTCACTTTTCACTATACTAGCATTAGTAGTTAATCCAGAAAGTGCTCAATATATTTCATAAAATACATATGGATCAAAGTAACCATGCTAAAACTAGTAGCCAATCAAAATCCTGGGAATAACCAGGCACACAGTGGAATAGCCCAACCTGCTATATAAACCACCTACCAACTATGGATTCTCAAAGCAGATTCAACTTGCAACACAACTGAATATTGATCACCTAATACAAATTTCCTCGCAAACCAAAAGAGCTCTCTTCTCATTTGAGAGTTCCTCCTCCTCCTCCTCCTCCTCCTCCCATAATAACAGAAAAAAATAAAAAATAAATAAAATTCACCGTTTTTATTTGGTTATAGCTACCGAAAATCGTTATTTTCATAGAGTTCCCAAAGCAACTTTTTATTTTGCCTTTCATGTTTCAAATTGTATCTGACTGTTGAAATCTTTTTTTTTTTTTGATTTTTAAATTTTAAAAAAAATTTTCTCAGTTTTTCTATATTGTTTACAGTCCTTGGAAAAATTTAAAAAATTATTGGAATGGAATTTTTTTTTTTTATTCTTTTTATTTATTTATTTTTCAAGAACTTCTCTTTTTTTTTTTTTTTTTTTTTTGCCTGGAACACATGAAATAAAATTGTTTTTGAATGAGTGATAAAAAAAATGTCTTCATTATGAAGATTGATATTGAAGAAATTTAATTCCAATAATTCTGGTTGAAAACTTGGACTAAATTGGATTTTTTTTCTCTTCTTTTTTTGTGTTTGGCGGAATTCTAAAAGAATTCTCTTGTACAAATTCCTGGAACTCTGACAAATGGTTACTAATAATAATAATAACAACACTACATTCAGTAATTATCTTGTTTAAATAATACGATTCCATTTCATTTTCAACATCTGTTTAGTTATTTCTTATTAGTAACAACAGTCAAAGAGTTCCAAGAGAGAGAGAGAGAGAGAGAGAGAGAGAGAGAGAGAGAGTAACAGTAATTAGAAAGTAGAAAGAAAAGAGAGGCAAGTAGAAATTAAAAGTGAGAGAGAGAGAGAGAGAGAGAGAGAGAGAGAGGGAGATGCTGGAGACTGGTATCGAACCTGGAACCTTTGTTAAGTTAAAACAGTCCCAATCCTCATAAATACGGGAGTATTATGCTGACTGAATAGTCTTATACCACTAGCAGTGGTTTACCTTCTTCCAAGCCACTGGCGAGTATTGTATTTTGTTAATGTTATAAAGATTTCAATTTCATTTCCATCCTCCGTTTGGTTATTTCTCATTTCGTAACCTTTGTTAAGTTACAACACTATCTCAATCTGTTCATCTATTTATTTATCACAGGTTGTTTATATCTATCTCTCTATCTGTTATATGCCCTACCTATGAATATCAATGAGTATATCCCAATCCTCGTAAATACATATTATGCTGACTGAGTAGTCTTATACCACTAACAGTGGTTTACCTTTCTTCACACCTCTGGCAAGTATTGTATTTTGTTAGTGTTATAAAGATTCTATTTCATTTCCAACCTCTATTTGGTTATTTGTAATTTAGTAACCTTTGTTGGGTTACAGCACTAAGGGAACTGTGATGGGGGGGGGGGTGACATAGTTTTGGTTAGAGACAGACTGACACATAATCTCCATTATAATAAGATATGTAAATTTTTATTTGATTTGTAAAATTAAAATGTTTTCCCCATTTTCTGCTTCTGCTTTTGCACACACACATTGTGCTATAAATAACTTTTGATTTCACCTGACAGGTAATTTCCTTTTTGACAGGTGCATTTATCTGCACCTGTTTAACTTGCCAATATGTCTCCCAACCAAACTTCATCCCCCCCCCAACCCCCCCCCACACACACACTGCCGAGAGTCAGACCAAATCAGCTTCTCAATTGATTGTACTTAGTTTCATAGAAGCCTCTTCACTTGAGTAAATTTATTTTTAAGAATATGACCTAAATGAGCAATATGTTCGTTTCTCTCTCTCTCTCTCTCTCTCTATCTCTCTCCTTCCCTTCTCCCTTCTTCTCTCTCTCTCTCTCCCTCCTTCCTTCCCTTCTCTCTCTCTTCTCTCTTCTCTTTCTCTCTTTCTCTTTTCTTCTCTCTCTCTCTCAACTTTTCTCTCACTCTCTCTCCCCCTTTCTCTCTTTCTCTCTCTCCCCCCCTCTCTCTCCTCTTCTCTCTTTCCTTCTCTTCTCCTTCTCTCTTTCTCTCTCTCTCCCTTCTCTCTCTCTCTCTCTCTCCCCTTCTCTCTTCTCTCTCCTCTCCCCTTCTCTCTTCTCTCTCTCTCCCTCTCTCTTTTCTCCTTTTTCCTTCTCTCTTTCTCTCCCCCCTTCTCTCTTCTTCCCCCTTCTCTCTTTCTCTCTCTTCTCCTCTCTTTCTTCTCTCTTCTCCTTCTTCTTCTCTCTCTCTCCCCCTCTCTCTCTTCTTCTCTCTCTTCTCTCTCTCTCCCCCTTCTCTCTTTCTCTCTCTCTCCCCCTTCTCTCTCTCTCCTCTCTCTTTCTCTCTCTCTCCTCCTCTTTCTCTCTCTCCCCTCTTTCTTCTCTCTCCCCCTTCTCTCTTTCTCTCTCTTCTCCCTTCTCTCTCTTCTTTCTCTTTCTCTCTCTCCCCCTTCTCTCTTTTTCTCTCTCCCCCTTCTCTCTTTCTCTCTCTCTCCTTCTTTCTCTCCCCTCCCCCTTCTTTCTCCCCCCTTCTTTCTCTCTCTTTTCTCTCTCTTTCTCTCTTTATCTCTCTTTATCTCTCTCCCTTCTCTCTTCTTCTCTCTCTCCCCTCTCTCTCTCCCCTCTCTCTCTCTTTTCTCTCTCTCTTTTTTCTCTCTCTCTTTTCTCTCTCTCCTTTTCTCTCCTTTCCTTTTTCTCTCTCTCTCCTTTCTCTCTCTCTCTCCTTTTTCCTCTCTCTCTCCTTTTCTCTCTTCTCTCCTTTTATTCTGTCTCTCTTTACACCTCAGTTGGTAGAACATCCATCTAAGAATTGCAAAGTTACAAGTTCAATACCAGTCCTCGACTACTAAGTGCATTTTATTTTAAGAATATGACCTAAATGAGCAAATATATTTTCTTCTTTTCTCACTCCCCGTATTTTTGCCTCCCCCTAGCCCTCTTTCCTCCCCTCCCTCTTCGTCTCTCTCCCTCTCCCTCTTTCTGTCTCTCTCCCTCTCCCTCTTTCTGTCTCTTTCTCTTTCTCCCTCTCCTTCTCTCCCTCTCTTTTTACTTTCTAATACTTTATTGTTATTCTCTCTCTCTCTCCTTTCTATTTCTTTTTACAGCTCAGTTAGGAATCGCAAGGTCCCGAGTTCAATACTGGTCCTTGCCAACTCAGCGCATGACTAGTACAGCTTGGGTAACACTGATCTGTGCATTATAAGAATACTGATATTAGTTATGAGTTAACAACCCTGCTTAATTTATAAAAGGCCAGTTGGTGTGTATGTATGTATGTCCAGATGAAACAACGAAAATAAAACAATTAATGACAAAGTAAATATATATACACATTAAATATCGCTCGTTCTTGCTTTTTTTTGCAACACACTATGAAGATTTGATTTATATTTGAAGAAATTGAAATATACATAGAAATAGTATTATCTGCGTTATTCGGACTATTGTCCTCATCTTCATTGTTATCTGTACAACGTTTCGGCCGATATGCCCTCCGGCCTTCTTCAGGTATTTCTTGTCGGACTCGGGAGCCATCACAGAACTTTGAACCTAACCCTTTATTCAGTCCACGGTGGTATCCTGTTCTCATTCCGCTAACCCTAGCTGGGTTAGGAGTTGTGTTAGTTATTTTTTTGTTACTGCCTCTACTTAGGATTGAACCTGGAATCCAGAAATATCGCTAGTGTTTGTTTTATTCATTTTCACTGGGTATAAAAAAAAATTTTAATCACTTTTTTATAAACTCATTTAATTTATTGCATTTGACCCATAGATGTGACTAACAGGTACCACCACTGAAATTCCATTATCCATTGTTGTGTGGGGTAAGTGCCTGTAGATCATGGCTGCGCTAAGGCGCTGGGGACAGGCACAGTCAGTCTCAAAAGACTTC
>CM042179.1:49218359-49223359 GCA_023376005.1 Doryteuthis pealeii
CATATCAAAATATTGCAAAACTTATAACTCACCCTTAGTACCGCCCTGTCGGCTGGGCGTTAGAATGCACCGACTGCACCTCTGCAGAGGGGTAAGACTCCCCCAATGAGGCCACCTGTTGGCCGTGGGTGGCGACCCGTGATGCTTAAGGATAGAGCCCAGGTGGATGAGCAGTTCATGACATGCAATACTCCACCTTGGCCCTATCTTGGGCTAGACGGGCGGTCGGAGAGGCCCCCTCTGATCAATCGGCTGGTCACGTCAAGCCCTAGCACCTATATGATTTTCCCAACCTATTGCCCTTATGGCAAGCCCCCAACCCCTTTTTATCATATGGGTGCTAGAAGGCGGTGGCTGCGGGTCTACATGTCCTGGGAATGACGTTAAACTCTATCTGATGGTGAGGTTCCAGTTTTGGAGGTTTGGGGAATGTGGAGCACCCTTCATCACCATTGCTCCCTGGTCCACTCTGACCCGGAGTGGTAGTACCTGTTAGGGTCCCATCATAGAAAAACATAAAAAAATTGTATTATCCATTAAGAATTGATTTATTTCAAAACTTTATCGGCATTAAATGACCCACTGAGGTTGATATGCCGTAAAACAAAAACAAAACAAACCAAACCAAACCAATCACCCTTAGTAGTTTGAACAACATTAGCATATTTTTTGTCAGATGAAGAATTGTTAATCATTCTTACCATTAATTTTAATTAGTATGTTTTATCATCACAACTCACTAGTCATTATTAAATCTTATATCAGTTGGTTGATTGGTTGGTTGTTTTTATGACATGTCAACCCCTGTTGGGTCATTTTATACAGAAGATGATTAACTTTATATTCTGTTATTTGCTGTTACATGTTATGTTTATTAAATATTCTTATGTGTATTGTTCATGTGAATTAGTTGTCTGTCTTTCCTAACCGAATGCTCAGTGTTAGTGTACCTTTTGGATGTAGTAATGCATCATAAGGACTTTGTGTTGGTTTTAAACTAATATCCACTAAATCTTATTGTGACAGAGAACATGAGGTGAGTGGCGAACGTCAAGGCCTGCTGTATTCTCGAAGGAAGCGGGCTAGGCTTTGCCTGACATGTAGGACTGTAGAATCGAACCCGCTTCCTTCAGAATGCAAACATTGTCACCGAAGTCGAGAAGCTACAGTCCTGGATGTAAGCGCCAGGTGCCCGGATTATAGCTATGAGGATTCTGGCGGCCGGGTTTGGCTCGAGAATCTCGTGTGTGGGGCGCAGACACACGGATGTTGAGGAGAAACTAGTATAAGTAGAAATGGGGTGATGACAGGAGTCGAGTCGCGATTTTGAGTTGCTGAAGATTTTACGACGACAGATTTTTCAGCTGCTGAAGATTTTTGAGTTGATAAAGATTTTTTGACAGCGACGGCAAACATTGTCAATAAATCTAATATTTATTATTTTCCCCTCTATTTATTTTTTTTTTCATTCTAGACTTATATCAAGTTGCATTTATATGTTCAGTGTTAGGATATCTCCTAATGGCACGATGTTCATATCTATGATGCTTTATAAGCACTTAGTGTTGTTGTGTTCTATCTATGGATGCCATAATGCTTTATAAGCACTTAGTGTTGTTGTCTTTCCTAATGTTCAGTGTTAGGATATCTATGGATGCCATAATGCTTTATCTTAACATGGTATGTCTTTCCTCACCATGCTTTATAAGCACTTAGTGTTGTGTCTTTCCTCACCAAATGTTCAGTGTTAGGATATCTATGGATGCCATAATCTATATATATAAAAGGAAGTTTGGTATGTACATGTCGACGTATAAGTCCAAAACAGGGAGTCACTCTGATTCAAAATCTTGCATACCCATTAATATCCTTCTAACTAAGAAACACGCCAAATTTGGTTATTGATTTTTACTGATTAAGGGCTATAATTAATTGAACAAAAATCAAACCATTTGCGATAACCCTGGCATAGCTGCTGCTGCTAATATAAGAAAATTCGCCTGACTGCTGCCTATATTCAGCCATGATGCTGCTGCTGCTGCTGGTAATTTGAAGTTGGCAAATTTGTGCCCTCCAATTCATTCTCTGGTGTTCATATATTTTTTAGTCCGATCATGGACCGGGTACTTTAGCTAGTGAATTATAAGTGTTGATTTCAAACTAATTTCCATTAATCTTCTTATTATAATGGAGATTGTGTGTTTTTCTGTCTGTAACCGAAACTATATTACTAATCGAGTCACAATTCACATAGTTATTTACATCATATTCTCCATGATTTTATTTATATTTAAACCTCAATTATTAATAAAATTGTTTTACATTATTATAATGTTGACCATATCTACATGATATTTTCCACGTACCCCACTTGTACGGGTCAGGCACAAGGCCCTATTTATGTGGGACCACCCACAAACCAAAGCTCATGGGGTGGCGGGTGAAAAATTGCGTCGATCCCGTCGGCATTCCCCCTCAAGGGGGGCGCCTCGGGCACTGGGCAATAAACCCTGCCCTGCCCCTTTAAATCAAGGGGGCAGGTGTTGCCTGGGGGATAGCCCCCTGGGATCGACGCCGTTAATTATATCAATGGTCCAGAGGCCGAAGCCACTGTTGACCATATCTACATACTAATAACATGCAATTGTATTTATGTATACAAAAAATAGCGGTTTACAGTGTGAATGGAAAGGCTAATTTGCATATTGATATTAAAAATTGATTTTAATAAATATGTGCTCAGTATAATTGATTTCTAATTGTTTGGTTTTATCTTAATGAATATGAGCAAAAATCTCTCCAATAAATCTTAAAAGAAATCCATTAACAATATTAATAGTAATTCTATTCTTTACTTCCTAATTTAACTAAATAGTTAAATTATGAAAATTTACCAATGAAAGACAGGAGTGAAGAAAATCAAGTTTTAGTTGTTCTCCCTGTGTTTCAAATCTTTTTATTGGCATCTTATTTCGTTTCATTAGCCTTTCTAAGTTAACATAATATTTTATTACATCAAAACTTAAATAC
Organism: Doryteuthis pealeii; assembly: GCA_023376005.1. NCBI lineage: Eukaryota > Metazoa > Mollusca > Cephalopoda > Myopsida > Loliginidae > Doryteuthis > Doryteuthis pealeii. The sequence goes on from CM042179.1 coordinate 49,221,390, forward strand.
TTGCACCCTACGGAGGGTGCATATATTTGCTAGTTCTTATAATATCAATTTCTCTGTCATATTTTGAGTCTAATTTTTTCTTTCTTTCTTTTTTTAAAATTTCAGATTCTCCAAATGCTTGAATTGAAATGGCATAAAGCCTCATTGAAAGAAAACATATTGGTCTCACAATGAATTGGTTTAAACGTGGCATCAACAGGCAGGATGCTTCCAAACTACACCTGCCTGATAAAGTAGAGTACCAGTTCCCAGATGTCCAGCCCCGCAGGGACACTGACCCCCAAACATGTATGGAAGTGTTCCAGAACCACTGGAAACAGGCGTGGCTAGTAATTGGAGGACAAGACGGCTCACTGAAAGAGAGGTATACGGTGGACGACGTAGAGACCGTTATTCATAACATTGAACAAATGGTTACGTTACTGGCCAGTGAGGAGAGCTACGATTCTTCACCGGGGCCGATCCTGCAGTTTGTTATTAAGGAGAATACTCTGGAAAAGTTTGGTCACTGGTGTGGAAAGATCCCGGAGCTCCAGGAGAAGCTGATCTGTGACCAACTTAAAATGTTCTATCAGCTTATCGCGCACTCGGAGCAGCTGCTCCTAATCCACAGATCCATCAATCATCCGCTGATAATGATGTTATCCTCCTGTGCGGATCACCTTAAATCCAAAGAGGTCGAGGAACTCTTGGCACAAGTGTTGCACCAGATATGTATTTGTATATCTCAGCAGACGTCAACGTTGGAAACCTTCTTCTCCATGGAGGAGGAGAAAGGACCTGCCGAGTATTTGATTTTCTCCCTGATTCTCTACATTCATAGGGACGGAAGGGTTGGGCAGCAAGCCCGTGAAGCCTTGTTACTTATTATGACATTATCCAACAAATATCCACATATTGGCAAATACATTAGTGACCATTCCCATCTCTGTCCGGTAAGTAAATTAATTACATTATTATATGCTTGACCCCACTGAAATACGCACACACACATTTATAAATATAACGGTTATTTCCTAGTTGAGTAACATGAGTGACCCAGAAAAAACAGAACCCAAATTACTTATTTATTTTCCCATTTTTAACCCTTGTTGGACTTAAACTTTAAAAAAAATTAAAATTAACTAACTGTAATATCATGTTAGTCAACTAGGGGGGGGTTGGGGTTTAGTGTTAGTTTAATGGGAAAATAAATAATTTGGGTTCTGTTTTTTCTAGGTTACCCTGTAATATTATGTTACTCAACTAGGAAATAACCAATATAACTCACATATATATATATATGATATATTATATATATATATTAATATGATTATGATATATATTATTATATGATATTATTGATATATTATTCGGTAATGTCACATTTCATAACATAACTTTAAGTACCTAGTAATTTTTTATCATTTCTTTTTAAAGATTTTTACGTTGTTTTATTGTATTGTATTTATTTATAATTTAAGTTTCTGTAATTTTATATATATTGTGAAATATCTGGAATTCTTTTTTTTCTTTTTAAATGTAATTTAAAAAGAAAAATGATAACAGAATACGTAATTATAGTACATTTAAATTATTTACTATGTTACTCAAGCTTAATAAGAAAAGCATGTATTTATCTTGATATTTATTTTACTTTTATTCACTCATTAATGTTTTAAATTCATTGTTTATTTCACAATTTTATAAAGGATTTATAAGATTCTTTTTTCGAAGTTGTGTAAATATAAATAATTACTTAGTTAGATATTTCTTTATCCGTATTTTACGTTTGAATTCAATTCTATTAGTTGTGTCTTGTTTTTTTTTGTTTTTTTTCAAACATTATTTTTTAACGTCATATTAATATATATAATATTTTTAATAATTAAAATTCCACTCAGTACGAACCCCAATTCAAAAGTGTCATGGTGGAAACCCCACTTCCGGGTTCCCATCAGCCTACTGATCAAGGGAAGTAAGTCTATTTT
>CM042179.1:49228359-49238359 GCA_023376005.1 Doryteuthis pealeii
CTCAAAATTGTGTTTAGTCTTTAAATTCTTTTTTCTCTACCTGTTTAAAACAGGTCTGGTTTAGCCCAGTTGGTAGAGTGGTTGACTAGGATCCACAAGGTTCCGGGTTCAATCCTGGCCCTCACCAACACAGCGTATGAGTAGTATAGGGATCTGGGTGGTAAAAGTGAGGACTGCAGATGCCAAAAACAATCTCTTTGGTTTAGTGCTAGTGAAGGGGGGATAGACTCCCTTGCTGTCTGGCTGATACTGACTTTAGGCCACCCTGATGACTTTACTTTTTTACCTGTTTAAAAGAAAAACAAAACATTAAACATTGAGCCTTAAATAACAAAGTTTAGAAAAAGGTAGATATTTTAATAAATTGGATTTCAGTTTGTGTGTATGGACAGACCAATTTTTGAATGGCAATCTTTGATGCAGTGATTGCAAACAAACAGTGATGCTTGCAAACAAATGGTGATGCTTGTTGGAGTTGCTGTTGTCTCTCCTTCCTTATTGCTCTCTTTTCTGCGGCGGTTTCTTTCCTCTCTTTTTCACTCCTTTTTGTTCCTTGTTTGATGAGGAGTTGCCAGGTCCTACGGTCTTCTGCATAAGTCTCCCATGTGTTGATGTCGATGTGGCAGGTCTTCATGTCTCTCTTGCAGACATCTTTTAAGTGCAAAATTGAGTACCCATCAATCATGAATAGAATAAAACTTATTCATTATAAAATAACCCAACAAGTGTTGACCTGCCATAAAATCTAACCAACCATTAAGTGATCTGATAATAACATTTTTTGACCTGATTAAAAAGTTTGACATGAATGAAAATTGATTCATCAAATCAGAGGACAATTTTTGATAAACCATTTTCATCTGATAAAATCTTTGAATGATATTTAATCTTGGGTTCATGTACAGAACTTTATGAAATTAATATTTAGAAAAAACAAACACAGGATAAATTTTATTTTATTTTAATAAATCAGAAGCATTATAGTCCACAAAGAAAACTCGCTTCTGATTTATTAAAATAAAATAAAATTTTTTTTTTTTCAAAACAGAATATGCATTTTCAAAATTTTAAAATAAAAAATAAAAAATTTCGGCTATGAACTAGAACGTTTCATCTGTACCACTTTCGTCCATTCATATACACACATCGCTCTTGATGAAGACCACTTCAATAAAGGGCCGAAACAGATTTCTGTCAGCAAATTTTAACATCATGTGTTTGTTTTTTCTAAATTTTAATTTCATACTGTCAGATTCACTTTTTTCACAGAACTTTATATATATATATATACTAGCAGCGGCTACCAGGCGTCGCCTGGGTAGAGGGGGATTTTTTTAAGTTTGGTATTTTAAACTTCAACTCAAACTGAATTCACTTTTTAAGTTATTAGAATTATATTTTAACACATGAGGGACATAAGAATTTTAGATATGATTAGATGAGGCATGATAAAAAAGGTTGGGAAACCCCTGATTTAGAGGCTCTTTTGGCATTAAAAAAGGTTGGGAAACCCCTGATTTAGAGGCTCTTTTGGCATTAAAAAAGATATAGATTTTGGCATTAAAAAAGATATAGATATTGATTAAGAACTTCCCATATATAGGTTAAATAGAAAAATGTATTTATAAAAAAATTGTATTATCCATTAAGAATTGATTTATTTGAAAACTTTATTGGCATTAAATGACCCACTGAGGTTGATATGCCGTAAAACAAAACCAAACCAAACCATGTTCATCAGTAGTTGAAGTTTTCCAAATGGCATTAAATGACCCACTTAGGTTGATATGCCATAAAACCAAACCAAACCAACATAATTAACAACTTGAAACATAAACAATCTTATCAAAATGATTTGTTTTGGCATTAAATGACCCAAAAAGGGTTGATATGCCGTAAAACAAACAAACAAACTGTGAGAAAAAAGAATCTGAACCTGACTGATTTAACCATTTAAAATTTCAAGAATGAAAATATTTCTTTCCGATGTCAACAAATTATTTGTTAAAGTTTTACTCTGTCCATTTGCCGAAGAAGTCAACACATTGATATATCAGTAATAAGTATTTCCTTAAGTATTTGCCTATGTTTTTCTAAGGATGAATCATTGTTGACGTATAAACTGAGCACGGACTTAGCAGAAGGCAGTAGCTAATTAATTCTAATAATTCTGACTCTATATACGAATGTGGCTGATATATTCGACACAGACGCATGCAATAATGAGAGAGTCCATTGTTTAAATCAATGTCTGAACTTGTGAAAATTGAACTGAGGTTTGGTAAACTTCTATTGTAATGAACATGTCACGACAACTTTGAATATAAGTTCATTACTTGATGACTTTTGTTATGATTCTCCTCTAGCATGATAAATCCTTTTTCTATGGAGAAATATTTACACAACATTATTTCTGTCACAAATGGTTCCACATAATGGAATCATTTCTAAGATTATCATTATTCACTCCTTTTGAGTTTTCACACCAGTGTTAGCTGATGGTATTTCACTGGAGTCTGAGTGACAGCAAGTCTCCTCAGGTCTCCAGGACTCTTCTGAGTATTCTGGCAGATTGCAGCAGTGCAGTGTTCTGAATGGTTTCAATCCTTCTTTTGATATCCAAACCCTTTTCTAATCCTTTTGGGGCTGTTCCAAGTGCACCAACTACAATTGGTATCACCTTCACTTATTATTATTATTATTATTATTATTATTATTTACTCCTTTTGAGTTTTCACATCAGCATTAGTCTTTCACTGGAGTCTGAGTGACAGCAAGTCTCCTCAGGTCTCCAGGACTCTTATGAGTATTCTGGCAGATTGCAGCAGTGCAGTTTTCTGAATGGTTTCAATCCTTCCTCTGATATCCAAACTTTCCAAGCCCTTTTCTAATCCCTTTGGGACTGTTCCAAGTGCACCAACCACAATTGGTATCACTTTGACTTTCATGTTCCATAACTTTTTCAGTTCTCTGGCAGTGTCCAGATATTTGTCCATTTTTTCATTTTCCTTTAGCTTCACTCTGTGATCTGCTGGAACCACAAAATCCACCAGTTGACAAGTTCTTTCTTTTTTGTTTATCAACACTAGGTCACGTCTTCTATTATTATTACTAGCAAATATATGCACCCTCCGGGTGCAAGTATTTAAGTTTTAATGTAATAAAATATTGTATTAAATTAGAAACGCTAATGAAACTAAATAAGAATACAGATAAAGATTTGAAACAGAGGAGGTATAATCGAAAAATAGAACAACTGAAACTTACTCTTCCATCACTGCTGTCTTTCATTGCTGAATTTTACTTATTTAACTATTTAGTTAAATTAGGAAATAAAGAATAAAATTACACTTATTTTTTCTTGTTAATGGATTTCATTTAAGATTAATTGAAGAGATTTTTGCTTATATTCATTAAAATAAAATCAAACAGTTAGAAACCAATAATACTAAGCATATATTTATTAAAATTACATTTCTAATATCAATATGCAAATTAGCCTTCCCGTTCACACTGTAAACCGCTATTTTGTTGTATATATAAATACAATTGCATGTTATTATTATGTAGATATGGTTAACAGTATAAATAATGTAAAACAATTTTATCAATAATTGAGGTTAAAATAAGGATAAATTCATGGTGAATGTGGGGTCAATTACTAAGGAAATTGTGACTTGAGTAGTGATTTAGTTTCGGTTACAGACAGAAAAACACACAATCTCCATTATAATAAGATTATTCAATTTCTTCCACTTCGTAGATTATCCTCATCAAAATTTTATATATCAAATCTAAAAAGTTGACATAAATGAACACCCGACAAAGTCAGAATATTTGCTCAACATATTTCTCACTGTAACAACACTCTCTTCATAATGTCTGAGGTAAAAGAAAAAAGAAAAAAGAAAAAAAGATGTTATCCTTGTTAACTCTTTCTAAGTCTTTTTATATTTATGAATCTACAAGTGTCTTTCTTTGAGGTTCTTTCTTTCTTTCTTTCTTTTTTTTCATAGATTTTTCACATCTATCTATCTATCTATCTATGTTTTTTTATATGTATCTATTTATTAAGAAAATTTGAAAAAACAAGTGTTCCGAAAATAGGATGAATTTATTTATCGATGTTTAAACATTTCGGTTTCTTTAAACCTTCATCAGGATGTATCTTGGGGTGAAGAAATTGATGGATGTTTTATAGATGACAGGAGATGAAAATCTTTTTGGTTTTGTAACTGTATTTGTTCAGCGTTATATTTTTGAAAGGCAAGTTGCGATCGACGCACGCGAAGATGTCATGACGCGTGACGCAACTCGAAGAAATGCATTCAACAAAAGACAAGAAAAAGTATTAATGGACTGATTTTTATGAGAACAAAGGGAACAAAGTAGAAATGATAACTAAATAATTAAATGAAGCCTGGTATTTTATAGTTATTTAACACTATTTTAGCTAGAAACGGTGATATATTAATTTATCTATTTATCTATCTCCGTCTGTTCATATCTATCTATCTACAAGTGTCTGAGTCTCTTATTCATTCTTTCTTCCATTCTATCATAGTCTTTCATATCTATCTATCTACAAGTGTCTGAGTCTCTTATTCATTCTTTCTTCCATTCTATCATAGTCTTTCATATCTATCTATCTACAAGTGTCTGAGTCTCTTATTCATTCTTTCTTCCATTCTATCATAGTCTTTCATATCTATCTATCTACAAGTGTCTGAGTCATTCATATCTATCTATCTCAAGTGTCTGATCTCTATTCATTCTTTCATTCTATCATAGTCTTTCATATCTATCTATCTACAAGTGTCTGAGTCTCTTATTCATTCTTTCTTCATTCTATCATAGTCTTTCATATCTATCTATCTACAAGTGTCTGAGTCTCTTATTCATTCTTTCTTCCATTCTATCATAGTCTTTCATATCTATCTATCTACAAGTGTCTGAGTCTCTTATTCATTCTTTCTTCCATTCTATCATAGTCTTTCATATCTATCTATCTACAAGTGTCTGAGTCTCTTATTCATTCTTTCTTCCATTCTATCATAGTCTTTCATATCTATCTATCTACAAGTGTCTGAGTCTCTTATTCATTCTTTCTTCCATTCTATCATAGTCTTTCATATCTATCTATCTACAAGTGTCTGAGTCTCTTATTCATTCTTTCTTCCATTCTATCATAGTCTTTCATATCTATCTATCTACAAGTGTCTGAGTCTCTTATCCATTCTTTCTTCCATTCTATCATAGTCTTTTGTATCTATCTATCTATCTATCTATCTATCTATCTATCTACGAGTGTCTATGTTTCTTTCTTCCACCACCACAGCTATACAAAATTTTCTTGGAACTGGATGAAGTACTAGTCTCGGGGTTGGTCCACTGACCAAACAAAAGATGACAGGGGTGTTCACTTGATTATATTTCAGTGTAAACAAGGGACACATGTTGGAACTGCTGCTACTGGTTACAGTAGGATTGCAGTGGTGGGTGAGCCACTGTGAGTGGTTTAAAGTAGACAAAAAGTTAAGTCTCCCACCCAAATAAAAGAAATCAAAACATAGTTGATATCATTTGAATTTTTCAGACTGTTGTCCTCATCTTTATTGCTATATAGACAACTTCAATATTATTTGTCTGAACTTTTGAGACGAGACTTGATAATTTGTATTATTTAGATTTTTCAGACTGTTGTCCTCATCTTTATTGCTATATAGACAACTTCAATATTATTTGTCTGAACTTTTGAGACGAGACTTGATAATTTGTATTATTTAGATTTTTCAGACTGTTGTCCTCATCTTTATTGCTATATACACAACTTCAATATTATTTGTCTGAACTTTTGAGACGAGACTTGATAATTTGTATTATTTAGATTTTTCAGACTGTTGTCCTCATCTTTATTGCTATATACACAACTTCAACAGCACTTTCCATCAGAGATTACCAAAGAAAGATGAGAGAATACATGTAAGATTTGGCAATAAATAACAAAACAACGTATATATATATTTATAACATAATATTTTAATTCAAAATTTATAAGCCGGGAAGAGTAGGAGACGGACGCCGACAGGCTAGGATTAAGAATGTCATTAGGCGGAATTTCTTCATATCAATTGATAATTTTCACAATGGAAGAAGTTTGTACTTAGCTTTGTGGGTTGGTTCATCATCTGTTGATTATTCTGGGCTATATCCTTCCTTTGGTTATTTATCTGGTCTGCATGAAGATGGCATTGGGATTCCAACTGTCTATAGTCGTCAAATTCCTTCATACGGACGATTTTCTCCCGTCCCAGGCGAGGTGGGGAATCCTACAATCCTTCGCTGACCGGTTCCCGAGTGCAAACTGTTGAAACTTAAAAAACTTAACAAACCGTCATTCTGTAATAAATTTATTTTGATCGAAAGCTCAATATTGACAATATTTCGATTACAAAAAATCATCATCGGAGCATATTTTTAATCTGGACTCATCGAGTGAGAAGCAGAAAATAATTTTTTATAATCGAAATATTGTTCAATATTAGCTATGAAAATGATATAAAATATATATTCATTTTAACAATATTGTGTGTTTTCATACCCTTTTATCTATCTCTATATATATAATTTTAATATTAATAATATAGTTTGCTATGTTTATTGTGACGGAGAACGAGAACGAAAAAGAGCAAGACTTTGTCTTGCCTGCTGGGATCGAACCTGTGTCCTCCCGCATGCGAAAACAGATGAGATGTAGGAACTGGAAGGACACGAGTTTTGACTGACGTGCCCGGATGTTTGGCTAATATGCCCATAAAATAACAAGTGAGTCAAGCGCTGGGTAGTCAGCGGTCAGCAGAAGCAGTCGACGACAAAGCGCTTTTCAGTAAAGAAATGGATTTTAGTCGAACAGAAATGAAACTAAATAGGAAATGTGATTTTGAACTGCTAAAGATTATTTCGACTACGACGACAGAGTTTTTCAGCTGCTAGACGAAGAATGTGTTGACCAACAGAGGGTCTGACTTGTGAGAAAACTGAGAACTCGCTTGTTTTTGGTTCCCCCTTGGTGGGAGCTTGTTGATTCGAAGGTCTATTTCGCCCCATATATTTCCCCCCCTTTCTAAATAGTGCTCTATATTGATGATAGAGCATTTATATCTAATTTAGAGTAGGATGGACATGAAGTCAATGGTGCTTGGTTACTGACAGTTCTTTTTTAATCTAACCATATTATATACATATTATGATTTAAAAATAAATATATGTAAATATTTATTTTTAGCTGAAAGGTAAATTAAAAAAAAAAAAAAGAAAAGAATCTTGTCTGGACTTAAAAACATTTTTAAAAAGCAACAAAGTATTTTCTTTTGTGTTTCTCATTAATTTCTGTTGTGGGTGTGTCCAATTGTGTGTGTGTGACTATTTCATTGTTATTCACCGAATTGTTGTCAGACAGGTTTAACATGTTTATGACATTGAAAAGGTGTTTGGTTCTTGCAATCAGGTGCTTGTGCCACAGTCAGACAAACAGACAGACATTGAATGCTATAAGTGGAAGCAAAAGCCAAAATAAAAAAAGAATAAAGAAAATAAAAAATGTTGTTTCTTGAAATGTAATTTTTTTCTTTTCTCTCTTTTTTTTAATGTCATATGATATTGATATAGTAAAATCGGATGGTCAAGTCTTTGGCATTAGTCATTTTATAGAAACATTTGGACTGGGTTTTGCAGAAAAAAAAGTCTGGACATATATATATATATATATATATATATATATATATATATATTATATAATATATTGAAAAATTTGAAAAAACACAGGTTCAAATAAAATGAGTGATATTTATTCAGCCGACGTTGCAGTGTTTCAGTCTCTTTAGTAGATCTTCTTCAGGGCTTTTGTTGATATAATATCAACAAAATATATATATATATATATATATATAAGATTTTTGGATGTTTGTTTTTTTAGAAGCATTGTTGAATAAAGTATATATTATTATTTATATTTTTGCTTGAAGGCAATTACAATGCGTATATCGCATAAAATTCGATAATTATAGACAAGTGAATCTCGGCAACACACCAAACAATTCTTTGCAGAGATTCACTTGTCATGATTATTTTCTATAATTATTGAATTTTATGCAATATACACATTGTAATTGCCTTCAAGCAAAAATATAAATATATATATATATATATATATATATATATATATATATATATATTTTGCTGATATTATATCAACAAAAAACCCTGAAGAAGATCTACTAAAGAGATTGAAACACTGCAGCGTTGGCTGAATAAATACCACTCATTTTATTTGAACAGGTGTTTTTTTCAAAATTTTTCACTATATTACATACCATCGGATTCACTTGTGTGTGCATGTATCGATGTGTTGGTGTGTGTGCATGTATCGATGTGTTGGTGTGTGTGCATGTGTTGGTGTGTGTGTGTGTGTGTGTGCATGTATCGATGTGTTAGTGTGTGTGTGTGTGCATGTGTTGGTGTGTGTGTGTGTGTGTGTAAGTGTAAGGTGTGTATCTGTAGGTATATAGGTGTGTGTGTGTGTGTGTGCATACATTTGTATGTATGTATGTATATACATGTGCATGTACAATATGTATGTGTGTGCCACAGTCATGATGTGACGCAAGGTCAATTTTTTTTAAAGTAGTGTACAGTTTTCTTTCTCCTAGACTAGTTACCATACCAAGGCTAATGAGCCCAGTCTGCCCTACTATTTATCCATAGCTGGATGGGGAAGAATCATATTTTCACAGTTTTTATGGTTTCAAGTATTCCTATCTAATAATTTGCACTTGATTATATACATAATTAACAAGCTTGTTCCTGGTTGTCCATCTCATCAGTACCTCCCCATTAAAGATTAATACCCATAATTATCTTTATTTCAAAAGATAAATCTCTTAACTACAGAAAAACGTTTTATCAATTTGATTTTTATTTCATCTCATTGAAAAATTATTCTGTAAATTTTTTTAATATAGATTAATTGATTTTAATAGGATGTAAATCTGTCTAGGGTTATTTTATGCCTAGAGGTTAGGGAATCACATTCATTGTATGTTGATTGATTTTAATGGCATGTAAATCTGTCTAGGGTTATTTTATGCCAAGAGGTTAGGGAATCACATTCATTGTATGTTGATTGATTTTAATAGCATGTAAATCTGTCTAGGGTTATTTTATGCCAAGAGGTTAGGGAATCACATTCATTGTATGTTGATTGATTTTAATAGCATGTAAATCTGTCTAGGGTTATTTTATGCCAAGAGGTTAGGGAATCACATTCATTGTATGTTGATTGATTTTAATAGCATGTAAATCTGTCTAGGGTTATTTTATGCCAAGAGGTTAGGGAATCACATTCATTGTATGTTGATTGATTTAATAGCATGTAAATCTGTCTAGGGTTATTTTATGCCAAGAGGTTAGGGAATCACATTCATTGTATGTTGATTGATTTTAATAGCATGTAAATCTGTCTAGGGTTATTTTATGCCAAGAGGTTAGGGAATCACATTCATTGTATGTTGATTGATTTTAATAGCATGTCAATCTGTCTAGGGTTATTTTATGCCAAGAGGTTAGGGAATCTCATTCATATTTACATCTTTTTATGTAGTTGTTTCATAAGAGTTTTTTCTATTGATTGATTTTAATGGCATGTCAATCATTCTAGGGTTATTTTATGCCAAGAGGTTAGGGAATCTCATTCATATTTACATCTTTTTATGTAGTTGTTTCATAAGAGTTTTTTCTATTGATTGATTTTAATGGCATGTCAATCATTCTAGGGTTATTTTATGCATAGAAGTTAGATGTGGCTCCCTGGCCCTGGTTGTCAATCCATCTAGGACAAGGAAGATTTTGATACAAAACCATCGCTGCCGAGCGGCTTTATATGATCCTGAGGAAAGGCTAGGGGAGTAAACCCCCGAAAACAAATCTGGAGCCGAAGTTCCTA
>CM042179.1:49243359-49246288 GCA_023376005.1 Doryteuthis pealeii
CGTAAGCGACGTACTATTGTGGAAGCCAGCACATGGACATGCTAATGTGGGCCGCCCAGTCAGGACCTACATTGACCAACTATGTATGGATGCTGGCTGCTGCGCGGAGGAACTCCCAGAGTCGATGAATGATAGGGAAGGTTGGCGAGAGATTGTCATGGATATCCGTGCAAACTGCGCGACATGATGATGATGATGATGAAATATATATACACATTAAATATCACCAGGGCTTGGTTTTTAAACAAAAATAATGAAAATTTGATTTATATTTGTGAAGATGATTAGAAAAATAAGATTTAAATGATAACAGCATAGAATTTTTTTTAGGCATTTAGTATTCGTTTTTATTTTCAAATTATCTGGATCAATGCAATGTTTTTTTTCCATAGGGATTTTAATGGGACATCCTGTGTGGATTGAAATCAGGATTCAACAATAATGGATCTACGAGACTACCTTTTTTACCCCACCCCCGTCCCCAGGCGGTGCTAGGTAGCCACTTCTAGTTATGCATATATGGGAGTAAGATGATAAAATTAATCCAACAGTATATAGAGAAAACGTGGAACAAATAGAGGATGTTACAATGGATGGAAATTTATTAGTCGTAGCGTCGATGTTCAAACATTTTCATTGTCCTGAAGAAGGTTTCTTTATAAACCGAAATGTTCGAACATCGACACTACAACTAATAAATTTCCATCCATTGTAACATCCTCTGTTTGTTCCACGTTTTCTCCATTATACATACTAGCAACAAAAGAACACCCACCGGGTGGTGTAAAAATTAATTTTTAAAAGATATCGTCTGAGGGGAGGCAGTTAAAAATTCAATGTCTGAGGGTTTTTATCATAAGTAAGCAAAATCATAACATTTTTTAAAGGAGTAAAAAAAAATAGCAATTTGAAATGGAAACTTAGTGCTGTTTCCTCAAATAAAATATTGCTTGCATCTATTAATTATTAATTAAATAATTTATTTTGAATATTTTGCACATAAATTTTACACAAATTCATAGGTATTTATTTATTGTAAACTTTTAGTTAACTTATTGTGACTGAAAAAGGGCGAGATTAAAAAATATTTTTTAAATGAATTACAAATTTGGCAAATATTTTTTTCCATTTAAAATAATACAATTTTCAAATTAATTTCATAGTTTATATATTTTATTTATTTAAATAATATATAGTTTATTTATTACAATTGAAAGGATTCAAACATTGAATTATAAAGAATAGCTTATATCTATTTTATTAATGATAATTTTCTTTATTCTATGTATTGGCGACTTTGGTAATTGTGACGTAGGCAGTGACATAGTTTTTGTTGCAGACAAAAACCGGAAGCGAATCTCCATTATTAATAGAGATACTATTGTTTGAGTAATAGTTTCCTGACCACTGACAATACCTTCCTTTATTCTTTCCTGATTTTCAACGCATTTCTATAGTAAAATTATTAGCAAGGAACATACACATTCAATCCTTTCATTTGCATTTCTGGGCTAACACACACACACACACACACACACACACAGACTTCCTTTTTATACAAGTTTATGAGGCCTTATAAATGGATTGCCATGGTTTGATTGCATTTTAAAATTTTAATGGTGTCCTCTTAAAGGCTGATATTATTCTCAATAAAACTTCTTGAAATTACAAAAAACTGTAGATGAATTATCGTCCTCTTCCACGATACAAGAGAAGAATTGGCTGTCTGGAAGAACATACGTGTGAATGATTGACAGGAGCTCTTAATCGAAAAGAAAAGGAGATTCAGTCCTTAGCAGACAAATGTGGAGATCTGGAAGAAGTGCTATGGTTAGCGGAATGAGAACAGGATACCCCCGTGGAATAAATAAAGGGTTAGGTTCAAAGTTCCGTGATGGCTCCCGATTACGACAAGAAAGTTCCCGAGTTCGAAAAGAAGGTTCCCGAGTCCAAGAAGGTTCCCGAGTCCGACAAGAAATACCTGAAGAAGGCCGGAGGGCATATCGGCCGAATGTTGTACAAGTAACAATGAAGATGAGGACAATAGTCCGAATAACGCAGATAATACTAATATTCCTTTTTATACTTCTATAATTGTGAAGAGAAATTCTATAACCATGTTTATGATCAAGTCATGTTGAAAGCACCTGTTTCTACTAGATCACTGAAGTTAAGCAGCGATGAGCCTGTTCAATACTTAGATGGGTGACCATTTAAGCAATAGCAGATAAAATCAACAAAAAGGGTTGATATGCCATAAAGAAAGACAAAACAAAAACAAAAAAACACAAGGATGAAAGGAAGCTGAGATATTGAGAAGGTAGATAGATAGATAGATAGATAATTGACATTGAGATGGCGAGATAGATGATATTGAGAGGGTGAGATAGATGGATATTGACAAGTGAAATAGATAGATGGATATTGACAAGGTGAAATAGATAGATGGTGACGATAGATGGATATTGACAAGGTGAAATAGATATATATATATTGAAACGGTGAAATAGATAGATATATTGACAAGGTGAAATAGATATATATATATTGAAACGGTGAAATAGATAGAGGATATTGACAGGTGAAATAGATATATATATATTGAAACGGTGAATAGATAGATGGATATTGAAGGTGAAATAGATATATATATATTGAAACGGTGAAATAGATAGATGGATATTGACAAGGTGAAATAGATATATATATATTGAAACGGTGAAATAGATAGATGGATATTGACAAGGTGAAATATATATATATATATTGAAACGGTGAAATAGATAGATGGATATTGACAAGGTGAAATAGATATATATATATTGAAACGGTGAAAATAGATAGATGGAATATTGACAACGGTGAATAGTACGCGATCTGATATATAGAGACTGAAAAATAGCAATGGATCTATAGTCACTCTCTCTTT
>CM042179.1:49246388-49306388 GCA_023376005.1 Doryteuthis pealeii
GCCTTCTTCTTCTCACTTGCATTCTTCTTCTTCTTCTTCTTCTCAGACCTTCTTCTTCTTCTTCTTCTTTTGCCTTCTTCTTCTTCACTTGCGTTCTTCTTCTTCTTCTTCTTCTTTGCCTTCTTCTTCTTTGCCTTCTTCTTCTTTCACTTGCATTCTTCTTCTTCTTCTTCTTCTTTTGGGTGCTCTGTATGTGTGTGTGTGTACTTACCCAATCCCGCTATCAAAAGGATTGAAATGCTATTCAGTAGTAATGTATCTGTTAGACTAGCTTATATATGTAAGTAAAGTAAAGTTAGTGTTGAAAATGCATCTGAAATATCTGTTATTTTTTTTACCATATCTGATTCTAATTTAAAAGATATTTTTTTCTTGCATATTTAATGAGCTAATTTGCATATTTAAGTTTTTAGAGTTATCTTTATTAACTTTTTAGTTAAGTTTTTTTTTCCTTCATTCTCCTATTTTATACATCTACTGAGCAAGTCTCTGTTTGGCTGTTGCGTATCCCTTGGCCAATATATAAGAATTCATGAAACTATTTGTAAAATACACAGAGCGAATCTGGAAAGGAGGTGACCTAATAAGATGTCAGGTCTACCAGTTGAACAGATATGATGTTGCAAAACCTGAAATCTGTAAGAATTCATGAAGTATTTGTGAAATACACAGAGCGAATCTGGAAAGGAGGTGACCTAATAAGATGTCAGGTCTACCAGTTGAACAGATATGATGTTGCAAAACCTGAAATCTGTAAGAATTCATGAAGTATTTGTGAAATACACACAGCAAATCTGGAAAGGAGGTGACCTAATAAGATGTCAGGTCTACCAGTTGAACAGATATGATGTTGCAAAACCTGAAATCTGTAAGAATTCATGAAGTATTTGTGAAATACACACAGCGAATCTGGAAAGGAGGTGACCTAATAAGATGTCAGGTCTACCAGTTGAACAGATATGATGTTGCAAAACCTGAAATCTGTAAGAATTCATGAAGTATTTGTGAAATACACACAGCGAATCTGGAAAGGAGGTGACCTAATAAGATGTCAGGTCTACCAGTTGAACAGATATGATGTTGCAAAACCTGAAATCTGTAAGAATTCATGAAGTATTTGTGAAATACACACAGCGAATCTGGAAAGGAGGTGACCTAATAAGATGTCAGGTCTACCAGTTGAACAGATATGATGTTGCAAAACCTGAAATCTGTAAGAATTCATGAAGTATTTGTGAAATACACAGCAAATCTGGAAAGGAGGTGACCTAATAAGATGTCAGGTCTACCAGTTGAACAGATATGATGTTGCAAAACCTGAAATCTGTAAGAATTCATGAAGTATTTGTGAAATACACAGAGCGAATCTGGAAAGGAGGTGACCTAATAAGATGTCAGGTCTACCAGTTGAACAGATATGATGTTGCAAAACCTGAAATCTGTAAGAATTCATGAAGTATTTGTGAAATACACACAGCGAATCTGGAAAGGAGGTGACCTAATAAGATGTCAGGTCTACCAGTTGAACAGATATGATGTTGCAAAACCTGAAATCTGTAAGAATTCATGAAGTATTTGTGAAATACACACAGCGAATCTGGAAAGGAGGTGACCTAATAAGATGTCAGGTCTACCAGTTGAACAGATATGATGTTGCAAAACCTGAAATCTGTAAGAATTCATGAAGTATTTGTGAAATACACACAGCAAATCTGGAAAGGAGGTGACCTAATAAGATGTCAGGTCTACCAGTTGAACAGATATGATGTTGCAAAACCTGAAATCTGTAAGAATTCATGAAGTATTTGTGAAATACACAGAGCGAATCTGGAAAGGAGGTGACCTAATAAGATGTCAGGTCTACCAGTTGAACAGATATGATGTTGCAAAACCTGAAATCTGTAAGAATTCATGAAGTATTTGTGAAATACACACAGCAAATCTGGAAAGGAGGTGACCTAATAAGATGTCAGGTCTACCAGTTGAACAGATATGATGTTGCAAAACCTGAAATCTGTAAGAATTCATGAAGTATTTGTGAAATACACAGAGCAAATCTGGAAAGGAGGTGACCTAATAAGATGTCAGGTCTACCAGTTGAACAGATATGATGTTGCAAAACCCGAAATCTGTAAGAATTCATGAAGTATTTGTGAAATACACACAGCAAATCTGGAAAGAGGCGGCTTAATAACATGTCAGGTCTACCAGTGAACAGATATGATGTTGCAAAACCCGAAATCTGTAAGAATTCATGAAGTATTTGTGAAATACACAGAGCGAATCTGGAAAGGAGGTGACCTAATAAGATGTCAGGTCTACCAGTTGAACAGATATGATGTTGCAAAACCTGAAATCTGTAAGAATTCATGAAGTATTTGTGAAATACACACAGCAAATCTGGAAAGGAGGTGACCTAATAAGATGTCAGGTCTACCAGTTGAACAGATATGATGTTGCAAAACCTGAAATCTGTAAGAATTCATGAAGTATTTGTGAAATACACACAGCAAATCTGGAAAGGAGGTGACCTAATAAGATGTCAGGTCTACCAGTTGAACAGATATGATGTTGCAAAACCCGAAATCTGTAAGAATTCATGAAGTATTTGTGAAATACACACAGCAAATCTGGAAAAGAGGCGGCTTAATAACATGTCAGGTCTACCAGTAGAACAGATATGATGTTGCAAAACCCGAAATCTGTAAGAATTCATGAACTATTTGTGAAATACACACAGCGAATCTGGAAAGAAGTGACCTAATAACATGTCAGGTCTACCAGTTGAACAGATATGATGTTGCAAAACCCGAAATCTGTAAGAATCACTGATGACTTCCTTTAGTGCATTTTGGTGATGTTTAACAAGACTTGTTTTTTATGGTAGTAAGAAAATTACAAAAGTGTTAAGAATATCAAAATATTATTAAAAATTTATTTTTCATGTTTGAAACTTTGTTTTTTTTATTTGACAGATTGCTCATCCACTTGTTCGTGATCAACTCGTGAAATATATTTACAATGGGTTCCTGGTGCCTGTTCTTGGGGCCGCTCTACATCAGGTATATTGAAACAATTATCTAAATTTTTGTGTGTACCTTCTTTCTAACTTATGACTGTAGATATATAGATAAATTGTTTTCTTCTTTTCAACACAACATAACATGCTCTGATGAAGATTTTTAATGGATTGAGATATTGCAATATCAGCAGAATAAACAACTTTACTTGAACAACATATCTTACTCATATACTGTTGGATTCATTTCCTTACTTTTAATTAATATATATATATATATATATATATATATATATAAATATATATAGATATATAAAAAGTTATGCTTCTAAATTAATAAAACCACTTTAATAGGTCTGCTCTGAAAGTGCATTAAAATAAAATTTGAGCACAACACAAATAAACAGTCAAGTAAAATAATGACATAGGCAAAACTGGGTTAAATCGAATTTAACAGACATAAATTCCACCATCGTATGTCCCCCCACCGAAAGAAAAATAAAATACCAAAAGTCAGTGAATTAACTGAATTTAATGAAATTTTCAGTGTTGATATATTAATGAATGAAAAATATAATGCACCAGTTATTTTATTTAAAAACTTTTACAGTTTTTCAGATCAGTTATCGTTTGAACCACGTATATTTGAGAATCTGTGTTACGCCTCGAAGATACGTAGTACAAAGTTAACTGACGTGAAAAAATGTAAAAGTTTTAAATAAAATAACTGGTGCATTATATCTTTTATTCATTAATATATCAACACTGAAAATTTCATTAAATTCGGTTAATTTCCTGATTTTTGGTATTTTTCTTTCTTTTGGCAGGGTGGAATTTAGGTCTGCTCTGAAAGTGAGTGATAGTACCTTTATAGGGTCTCATCTATGGGTGAAGTAGACCTATAAGACTGTGTGCCAAAAGAAAAAAAAAACTCTTAGAAAACAAGTACACAAAAAATATGAATGTACAATGAATGTGATTCCCTAATCTCTTGGCATAAAATAACCCTAGACACATTGATATACCATTAAAACCAATCAACTGATCAATCAGTTCCAATCAAAGATATGAACTGTTAGGCTGCTAACTGTTTTGTGTGGAACAAGCCACACTTTCTTGTTAAGTTGCTGACAAAAGAATGGAATACTTGTATATCACAGATTTTCTGAAACATGCCTTATATTTTGAATTCAGAAATGTTTCCTTCTCCTAGACTGGTTGCCTCTACAAGTCTAAAAGAACCCAGCCTGCTCTCTCATCTATTATTTTTCCATAGCTAGTGGGAGGAGAGAAGAAGAATCCATGCCTTTGTCAAGAGCATCAGTATAAATTAAAAATGCAAGATGCCTCCTCCAGGATTTGAACTCAGCTCACCAAGTTCATTTTGTATTTGTTATGTCTTTAATATCAAATTAAAAAAAAAAAAATTTTTTGGTGTGGTTTCAGTTATAAAAAAATTCTGATTATCTCCCTTTGAACTCACTGAGTGGATTATTTCATGCACAACTGGAAAGTTACTTTAACTCTTAACATCCTATACCGCCTCATTCCACCCGGCCGGAAGTCACAATTCATCTTCCTAATCTACCCCAAACGATAGCCTTTGTTTAAATGTAATATTAAACATATTTAGAAGATTTTGATTTATAACAGGTAACTTTAAATGAAAAGGCCATTTTTAGCCATTTTTTGATAAACCCTTATAGGAATGGAGCTCTGGACTTTGTTTAAATGTAATATTAAACATATTTAGAAGTCTTTGATTTAAGGGAAATACCTCAGGTAACTTTAAATGAAAAGGCCATTTTAGCCATTTTTTGATAAACCCTTATAGGAATGGAGCTATGGACTTTGTTTAAATGTAATATTAAACATATTTAAAAGTTCACTTTTACTACGTAGCAGGATTGAACCTGCAACCTAGAGATGATTGTCACTTAGAACTCAACTCCTATATCCGTTGCACCACATGTCCATCATGATTAACAGAATGAGAACAGTCTGACCCCCAAGATTGAAAAAATGGTTTGAAGTTTCTTGAAGGCCCCCAATTATGACACGAAGGTTCCCAAACCCAACGAGAAACACCTGAAGAAGGCCAGGGGGCACATCTTCGAAACGTTGTGTAGATAACAATAAAGATGAGGACAATAGTCTGAATAAGGCAATCAGTCATTAATTCTAATATTTAATGTAATTTTTAATATTTTTTAATATTTTAACAATCACTAACTTTAATATACTTTTTAATATTTTTATCCCTAACATTCACTAATTTTAATATAACATTTAATAATTTATTACCCACAATATTTCACTTCATATACAACAGTAATAACTTCAATGTAGTGAAAGAAATGACATACCTTGAAGGTCAAAGCAGGTGCAAACGTGTCTTGTTGAAGTTTAGATATGTGGAATAGCATGTATGTCTCATGGCTTTGTCATTTTCTTCTTGGCTGGGATGAGAAGCTTACAGCATCCACTCATATATATATATATATATATATATATATATATATATATATAGTTCAATGAGAAATCAAAACAAATAAAAGTTTTTGTTTTTATTTATTTAATTACGGGAACGGTATTACAACCAGCGGTTTCTTGCTAAAAGCATTCATCGGGTAAGATGAAATAGATATATATATATATAGATAATTGGTAAAGAAAAAGCAATTATATTCCTCTGTTCAATAATATTGAACATCGAGCTCTCAAATTTAACCTGAACAACTCTAACATTCAGTTGTTGGAAGAAAGGTCCAACTTAGAATCATCCTAATACCAACTTACCTACAGTTATATATATATATATATATATATATATATATATATATATATATAAGAAAAGACTTAGAGTTTCTAAGTCTTTTGTTATATTTTTACTTATATATATATATAAACATAAACCTCTGTAAAAGAAAGATAGAAACTTTCAAAATATCAGGAAAATGAATATATATATATATTTTTTATTTTTAAAAATTATTTTTTTATGAAATATTTAGCACTGAAGATTTTTTTTGTTCATCTTCTCATCAGGGAGAAATCAATGATATTTATTAATAGAAGTTAAAAAAAAGTTTATTATGCTAAAATCAGAATAAAAACGTTTAATAAGAATTAAAAAACTATATATATATATATATATATATATATATATATATATATATAATCCAAAAGTCCAGAGAAAAAATCTTCCTTACGACATAGGAGTTTTATAAAAAAACTGTCGCAGTTTGAGAACTCTGTGTGCTTTTAATGTTAGAGTCACAGAGCAAATTTATAAGTAAAAATATAAGAAAAGACTTAGAGTTTCTAAGTCTTTTGTTATATTTTTACTTATATATATATATAAACATAAACCTCTGTAAAAGAAAGATAGAAACTTTCAAAATATCAGGAAAATTAATGGAACTTGGAACATAATATCCAACTCAGTTTTTTTATTTATTTTGAACATTTCTTTCATGCTTTGAATTATAACCCAAAAATTTATAACACACACACACACACACACACACACACACACACATATATATATTTATATATATATATATAGAGAGAGAGAGAGAGAGATAGATAGATAGATATTTTTGGAGGATATGTGCTTAATTGAAGTCATACCTAATTTTGAAAATTAATTAGTTAATAATTAATGAATTTAGGCGGGCATATATGTTCAAATGTAAGGCTAAACGGATCGAGAAAATGTCAATCCCTGAATGTACATTTCGACCCTGCCTAAATTCCTTAATTAATTTTCAAGATTATGTATGACTTCAATTAAGCTCATATCCTCCAAAAATTGTCATCTTAAAGCCATATGAAAATAAACACATTTGTTTGTTTACTTAACCTCATAGATAGATATATAAATATAATATATACCCCCAAAAATTAGACTCATCAGATATAGTAAATATTTTAAAAATTGTTTGGGTTTTGCATATGCTTCAGATGGCAAGGTTATAAAGAATAAATGTACAGTTATTTTTTGTTTTTAAGCATGTAAGAAAAGTGAAACTAAGGGGTTATTTCCTATAACTTCAACATAAACAAAGGGGAACCACTCTTGACTGATAAAATTATTTATTTTCTCATTAAATTAACTCTAACCCTAACTCCGTCTTCTTTTTTCCTAGTAGATCAATAAATAAATAAATAATTTATCAGTCAAGAATGGTTCCCTTTGTTTATGTTGGAGTTATAGGAAATAACAAACTAAAGATTCAAATGTGTTAACATTCAAGAAATACAACTGACTTACCCGTTTTGTTCTGATTAATTGTGAAAATGATTACTACCCTAAGGAGATTTATATAGTAACTGTCAATTGTTGGCTTTTGGTTTGCAAAGTATGGTAGCTAATTTTGACTAGTTACATTTTAACAATTTTAACATATTATAGTAAATATGTTATGCTTAATATCTGTAGTTAAAGATTAAAATAAAGTTTGAGCACAACACAAATAAACAGTCAAGTAAAATAATGCCATAGGCAAAACTGGGTTAAATCGAATTTAACAGACCTGAATTCCACCATAGTATGTCACCCCACCGAAAGAAAAAAAAAAATTACCAAAAATCAAGGAATTAACCGAATTTAATGAAATTTTTAGCGTTGATATATTAATGAATAAAGAATATAATGCACTAGTTATTTTATTTTAAAACTTTCATATTTTTTCAGGTCAGTTAACTTTGAACCACGTATCTTTGAGAATCTGTGTTATGCCTCTAAGATATGTGGTACAAAGTTAACTGACGTGAAAAAATGTAAGAGTTTTAAAATAAGATAACAAGTGCATTATATCTTTTATTCATTAATATATTAACACTGAAAATTTCATTAAATTTGGTTAATTCCCTGATTTTTGGTATTTTTTTCTTTCAGCAGGGTGACATGATGGTGGAATGTAGGTCCGTTAAGTTCGATTTAACCTGAAACTGTTTAGAATAATTTCCAACACAGATTACGTCAAGTAATTTTTAAATGGAATGCTAACAGCTACGCAATGCTAAGTTCTGTCTCTCTTTTCTTTCCACTTTTATATTTGAATATTATTCAGATGTCTCAACAATGCCCTGATGATAGTTTATTAAATAAAACCGAAACGTTTTAATGTTGGCTACTATAATAAAATCATCCTCTGAATACCTTGCATTTTAATATTTTTATATATTTACATACTGTCAGATTTATTTCCATTTTTCCTTATATATACACTAGGAGTGACTACCCAGCGATGCCTGGGTGGAGGGTAGAAAAACCTTAGTGTATTGATTTGTTTATGTTTGAGATTCACAAATGCTGGACATTTTGAAGTAGAATTTTAATGCTATTTCTATATATATTTTAATTTTTAGATATATTTTGAATATAAATTCAGATCTACAAAATTTTTGCTCAAAAGGCAAGATCTGGTGATAGTGAATATGTATATATATTTACTTTGTCATTAATGAATTTATTTTTGTACTTTCCTCTGGACATACATACACACACACACACCAACTGCCCTTTATATATGTATAGATAGATAGATATAGACACATGTTAAGATATTCATATAAATATATATGCACCCCCCCCTACACACACACTTGTCTTTCATCTCTTTTGCAATAATTTTTCTTTCCTTTCTTTCTAATATAACAGGAACTATTTTGTTTGCCAATAACTCTTCTTGATTCACCTTGGTATATGGTTAGTATTGTCTAAAAGGTGGCGGTTTATACCACCTTTCTATGAACCAATGCATGTCCCTCCCTCCCTCCCTACCTCCCTCCAAATACCTATTTACCATTCTTACTCTCACACTTGTTTTCTCCCCCGACCCCCCCCCCTCCTTGATTATTCCATCTTTTTTTTCTTTTCTTTTCTTTTTGTTCTTCGCTGTCAAAAAAAAAAAATAAATACCCTTTTGGTTTTCTTCCCTGCTAAAATTTTCTTTATTCTTTTTTTTCTTTTTCTTTATTTTATTAATCTCTGACTAAACAAAGCTAAACATAGCTAGAGGGAGGAGAGAAAAATCCATGCATTAACATAAAGTAAAAAAATGCAAGAAGCCTCATCCAGGATTTGAACTCGGCTTGCCAAGTCCATTTTGTATTTGTTATGCCTTTAATATCAAATTTTAAAAAAAGAAATTTTTTTGGTGTAGTTTCAGTTATAAAAAAAATTCTGATTATCTCCCTTTGAACTCATTGAGTGGATTATTTCATGCACAACTGGAAAGTTGCTTTAACTCTTAACATCCTATACTGCCTCATTCCACCCGGCCGGAAGGGAGTCAGTCCCCAATTTCGCTAGTCCTTATCCAGAGTGATTTTTTTTTGTTGCTGGGGTAGAGTGCCACACCAACTGTCAGCCCCCAGATGGTTACGGTCAAGTTATGCTTGTGGTGTATATGGAAAAAAAAAAAATTCTCAACAAAGAACTAAAAAAAAAAATTGCTATATGTTTATATAAAAACATGATAAAATAGAATATGATGAATTATATTTTAATGTTTATTTTCTTTAGTGTAATAAATTTGGAAACTTTAAATGTTTTTAGTGAACTTATTGATATAAGCATATCTGTGTTACGATTTGTGTGGCCATTTTAGGGGAGTAAGTGAAAGCAGTTTTTCAGTGGAGGTCCATCATGGCATAAAGTTTGATCCTCTCTTCTTGTATTTTTGAGAAAATGTATGTCAAACAAAATAAATAATTGGTTTGTAGATTTATTTTGAAGGCTTATCACAATGTGAAAGAAAAGGTAACGAGTATGTTGTTCATTTACTTGTATGTTTTTTTTTTTTTTTTAGTCCATTCTTGCATTTGGCTGATTCCATTCACTGAGTCCTGATTGGCTGCTTGGTTTCTATGATGTTATGAGGCTTCATAGATAACCTAGTATTTTGCAGTGGTATTGCAGCAAGATAGATTCGTATTCACTTACGACTACTTGCTGCCTTGTCTTACCAATTCGATGGTAATTGGAACTAGTATGATTATTCTACAGTAACAAGTATGTTGTTCATTTACCTGTATTTTTATTTTTTTTATGTTTCCTTAATATTTCGAGATTCATATCTCATCTTTAGAAGAACTTGCAGTCCATAAAGGAATGTTTTCTTTATGGGTTGGTGAGTCTTCTGAATATAGGATATTAATCCCACAACAACGACAACAAAAAGTAAATGAACAACATACTCGTTACCTTTTCTTCTTTTGCATTGTGAATCCTGAAATATTAAGGAAACATAAAAAAAATAAAAATACAGGTAAATGAACAACATACTCGTTACTGTAGAATAATCATACTAGTTCCAATTACCATCGAATTGGTAAGACAAGGCAGCAAGTAGTCGTAAGTGAATACGAATCTATCTTGCTGCAATACCACTGCAAAATACCAGGTTATCTATGAAGCCTCATAACATCATAGAAACCAAGCAGCCAATCAGGACTCAGGGAATGGAATCAGCCAAATGCAAGAATGGACTATTCTTGATTTTAATAAGTACCAACTGTCTTGGCACTGGTTCAGTTGTGCTTAGCTAGTTGCTGTTGTTCAAACCAACAGTACATTAACTCACTTCAACAGTTATATTTTCTTCCTTTGTATTGGGATAAACCTTCAAAAATCAATCTAAAAACCAAATAAACAAACAATGCTTCAAACAAACTATAAAACTATTAGAAAATAAATAATGCTAAAATATGATATACAAGGTTAAAGAAATATAAAACTTTATTTTTAAGAATTGTGGTGTATATTGTTTTTAACTTTGTGGAAATTTCAACTTTATTTATTTTTTTATTTTTTGGTCAATTGATTGTGCAGTTTTTTTTTTATTGTCAAATAAAAAACATGAAAATTATTAATATATTCTTATAAATATATATATATATATGTTATAAATATTTTTTCATTTAAAATTTTATTTAAAAAATAAAATTTCACAATTTTTAAAGATGTGTGTATATATATATATATATATATATATATATATATATATAAAAATGGTGACTTACCGGTGAAATTGGTCACAATGGTTAGTTGATGCAAGTTTCACAATGATAAACAGCGATATAACAAATATAAAGTGCTCAATACGTTAGTAGAGCAAATTTATTATTATAAAGGTATACACAAGAATAACCTACTCTTGTTTCACCATAAGGATCATCAGGGTTAAATCCACTGAATTAATCAAGATATTGATTAATTACAGCCTATTGCATGCGTGTATTTTGTGGCTTCAAAATACATGTGTACAATCGGCTGTAATTAATCAACATCTTGATTAATTCAGTGGATTTAACCCTGAAGATCCTTATAGTGAAACAAGAGTAGGTTATTCCTGTGTATACCTTTTATAATATATATGTTCTTATAAAATTACATATTCTTAATAAGGAAAGAAAAAAAAAATTTTCTGATACCGGATTTTGCTAAAATCTATGTTTATTCTTTCCTACAGGCAACATTTTTCTTTCTTTTCTTTTTTTTTGGGTTTGTTTTTTCCACAGTATATTGTTAAAATTGTTTTATTTCTATTATTAGTTATATTATTAATTTTTTATTGTACCCAATTTATAAATTTTATCATTGGTATGTATAGAAAAAAAAATTAAAGCTTCTATATCATCCACAGTTGTAGGAAACCTGGAAGTATTAGAATATTTAAAAAAAAAAGTAAAGTCGGGCGGTCTAAAGTCGGTATCAGCCAGTCAGCAAGGGAGTCTACCCGCTTTTCAATAGCGCTAGACCAAGGAGATTGTTTTGGTGTCTGAGGTGGAGCGCCACACCTACCATCAGCTCCTTACTTTACCGCACAGATCCCTGTGCTACTCATACGCTGAGTTGGCGAGGGCCGGTATTGAACTAGGAACCTTGTGGTTTCTAGTCGAACGCTCTACCGACTGAGCTAACCCTTCCTAAATTAATTTGTACTTCCTGAAAGAAATGAAATTATATTTTAAAAAATATGACAATAAACTTGAACTTTATCCTATAAACTTATCCCTAAAAGTAACTCCCAATCTATATAGCAACAAACTGCAGACAATTTACGGTGAAAATCAAGAAAAATCTTTGAAAAAAAAGACATAATAGATCTAACCATTCTTCATAATTCTTACTGCCTGGCATAAAATAACCCTTGATGAATTTTTCAAAGATATTGGTAATAAGAATTATTTGGATTATTCGGACTATTCTTCTCATCTTTATTGTTATCTGTACAACGTTTCGGCCAATGTGTTCCCCGGCCTTCTTCAGGTATTTCTTGTCGGACTCAGGAACTTACTCAGACTCGAGAACGTTCTTGTTGTAATCAGGAACCTTCTTATCGTAATCGGGAGCCATCACAGAACTTTGAACCTAACCCTTTATTCAGTCCACGGAGGTATCCTGTTCTCATTCCGCTAACCATAGTTGGGGTAGAGGTGTTAAGCTGTTTAAGTTGTTTAATTATTATTCTATGTTACTGCTGCCCCTGACCCGGACCAGTATAGAGATAACTGTCACTTAGAACTAACTCCTTTATCCACTTGGTTAAGTGTCCAATTGGACAATTCAGTGTGAATTTTGGGAACTTATAAACCTAATATCTTGTTTTGTCTAGAACATCTACCTATTCACTTATGTATGATTTTTTACCTCGACTTGTATATATATATTTTAAAATCTAATCTAGCCTTTTTAATTATATAAAATTAATAATAATCAAAGATTTCTGTTTGTTCTTATCGCATTAGAAGCATTAATCTTAAACGTAATAATAAATTTTTTGAAAGCGAAGTAATGCAAAATATATGTTGAGGAAACATATTTATTAAATTCTTTGGTGTTAAATACTTAATATTTTCAGCGGTAACCGCCATCTTCAGAGTATCCAAAGTTTTGAAAGTTTATATCCTTGCTTGTTGAAATCGACCGTGGTGTTATAATCCGGTGAATGCGATTTTCTGATGTAAATATAGGACTCGACTGATTCCGTCATATTCCGTTAATTCCCGTGTTATGGTGTTCTGTGGGAACTTTTGAAATTTCAGATATATTTCTTTCTTATTTTTTTTTTTTTTTTTGCTATAAATAAAGCCTCGCTTAGGCATATTGAATCAAAGATTTTTGTTTGTTCTTATCACATTAGAAGCATTAATCTTAAACGTAATAATACATTTTTTGAAAGCAAAGTAATGCAAAATATATGTTGAGAAAACATATTCATTAATTATTAAGTTTATTACACCAAAGAATTTAATAAATATGTTTTCTCAACATATATTTTGCATTACTTTGCTTTCAAAAAATGTATTATTACGTTTAAGATTAATGCTTCTAATGTGATAAGAACAAACAGAAATCTTTGATTCAATATGCCTAAGCGAGGCTTTATTTATAGCAAAAAAAAAAAAAAAATAAGAAAGAAATATATCTGAAATTTCAAAAGTTCCCACAGAATACCATAACACGGGAATTAACGGAATATGACGGAATCAGTCGAGTCCTATATTTACATCAGAAAATTGCATTCACTGGATTATACCACGGTCGATTTCAATAAGCAAGGATATAAACTTTCAAAACATTAGATACTCTGAAGATGGCGGTTACCGCTGAAAATATTAAGTATTTAACACCAAAGAATTTAATAAATATGTTTCCTCAACATATATTTTGCATTACTTCGCTTTCAAAAAATTTATTATCAAATTAATAATAGTTAAAATATAAAAATTCTGAGGAATAATATTGGTAATATATATATTTGTAACTAGAAGGATGAGGGGGGGGGGCTCTCAAAGTATTAGATTAGATTTTATTAGGGAAATAAATCACTAATTAGGACTTAGCTTATTCCAGTAGTGACCCTCCCAAGAGGATTTAGCAGGTTTGAATTCAGAGTTTCCTTTCTCCTAGAATGGTTGCCTAACAACGGTTAAAGAGCCAAGTCTGCCCTACTATTTATCCATAGCTGGAGGGAGAGTAGTTGGATTCATACCTTTCCCAAGAGTATTAGCACTATGAACTGTAGCTTCGTCCAAGATTTGAACTCTGGTTGACGAGGTCATTTCCTACGACTAACCATTACACCACTATTAACAAAATAGTTTTTTGACTAACATGAAGAGAGCCCATTTGGTTTTCCTTCTAGACTACTTGTTAAAGAGCCCAGTCTGCCCTACTATTTACCCATAGTGGAGTGTTGCATGTTATGAGATCACTTAGAAACCTAGGTCACTGACTGCTCAACCACCACAGTCCTGTCCTCAGCAGACTTTAACAGATTTGAATTCAGAATTTTCCTTCTGAACAGGTTACCTAGCCAAGGTTTAAGAGCTCAGTCTGCTCTACTATTTACCCATAGCTAGAGGGAGAAGAGTTGGATTTGTACCTTTCCCAAGGGTATTAGCTCTATGTGAAATGCAAACAGCCACATCCAGGATTTGAACTAGTCTCATTGTGTCTACTTCCTATGATGGTAAACATTACACCATGTGCCTCCAACAAATCTTTCAATGAATCTTCTATTTGCCAAATAATCACAGTAATTTATTATAATTTGTTGGAAATTCCATAGCTAATTATCTCCCCCTGCCGCTAGGGGGCGAATTGCCATCATCGTGTGTTGGCGCCTATACCAAAAACTTTACTTATCAGGGAGCCGTTACCAACGAGAGACGTAAAAACTAAACATTCTCTCACTTAACCCAAAAACAGGGCCTACTTATCACGGAGCTTCCACTGAGGGTAGTTGTGTAAATAGCGGTCGCTACACTTCATCCATCACTTAGCCCAAAAACCAAAAACTTTACTTATCGAAAGCAGTACTGGAGGAGAGACGTAAAAACACCAAGCTCTCATTACCAAGCCCCAAAACAGGGCCCACTTATCACAGAACTTTACAACCAGCTCCCTTCTAAGGCATTGTATCTGCATACTGCATAAAGGCCGGTACTATTGCACATTTACACCAAAGTTAGCAAAGTCGTAAAACAAGAATGAATTTGTGTGATATATATATTTACCAACTCCTCCACACGAGCAGGATACGACACAAGGTCAATTTCTTAAGTGGAGTTCAACAGGTTTGAATTCAGAGTTTTCCTTCTCCTAGACTGGTTACCTAGCCATGGTTAAAGAACCCAGTCTGCCCTGCTATTTACCCATAGCTGGAGGGAGAGTAGGATGCATACCTTTCCCAAGGGTATTAGCGCTAAGTGAAAATGCAATTACCATGTCCAGGATTTGAACTCGGGGCGACGAGTCCATTTCCCATAACTTTAACCATTACACCACGCGCTTCCTATTTGTGTGATATAAATCACAAGCCAAATGGTAACTTAGCAATGGTCAAAATATATTGCCGCTGATTTCCTTCTTTCTCATTTGCTAGCACCTGAGAGGGTGTGACTCCGAAGATAACTCTTCAGTTTACCGAGACTTCTGAAGAATTTGCTACATAGGAAACATACATGAGTACCGGTAGCACTTGGCACTGTATCCATGTGTCACATGGGGTGTTTGAGTGCCACGTGGAAGGGATGTGATTTTAGTTGTTCTGATCAATTTCATTCTATTTTTTTCATTACCAATAATCCATTCAATGTTAAATTCTAATCTACTGTTAAATTCACTTAAAAACAAAACAGCGTTCATATTGAAAAGATCTCTGAAGATGGAGATAGTTTGAAATTAATAAGACCTTGGACAATTACATTTGCATTGCAATAGCCTTCACAAAATAAATAGATAAATAAATAAAATAAAATACTTTATATCTTTGTTTAGCAATGTTTACAAGCTAACCATAAAATACTTTTATGTATAGGTATGTTTGTGTATATTTGAAGGTTGGAAAATCAAACACCCCATCTTAAAACAAACACTTTAGAAACAGGACTTGACCTCTGACATTTCTCAGTAGTGTTTGTTTGTTCAAAACTGGACTTGCCACTCATATAAAATCTCATGACAGCAAACAATCATAAACTGATTTTACACGGGTCATTTTGCAGCAACCTACAGTTAATTAATGTTAATTCATGTTGCATACCATACTCATCTTATATCACAAATTGATTTTACACAGGTCCTTTTACAGCAACCTACAGTTAATTCATGTTGCATACCATACTCATCTTGTATCACAAACTGGTTTTACATGGGTCCTTCTGCAGCAACCTACAGTTAATTCATGTTAATTTGTTGCATACCATACCCCTCTTGTATTGTATCTTATGTATTATGTGGTATAGTATTGTATAACCCTAATCCTAGACCCTAAAATCACAAAAAAAATATTAGAAATAAAAATGCGTTCAAACAGCTAGGGACTTCAGTCTTAGCTTGGGTTGTTTTTTTAGCAGGCACCGCCTAACAGAATTTAGGGCAGAAGGCCATGACACATTTGTGCAAAGAGCCCCTAAAAGACAAGTCTTTTGCTTGTCACGTGTGTAGCAGGGGGTGTAAGGGGTTGGTTAAATACATATACCTAACCACTTTAACCGGTTAAAATGTCATTGATAGAGTGTCTTGTTTGGAACACCAAGGTTCCTGGTTTGATACTGGCCCTCACCAGGTCAGCGTATGAGTAGCACAGGGATATGTGCAGTAAAGTTAGGAGCTGATGGTAGGTGTGGCACTCTGCCTCAGATGCTAAAAATACTATATCCTTGGTCTTCATTATATTTATCGGGTGATCCTGGACTTTTACAATAATGTCATCTATTGTGCATGATGTGAATCTTAAATAATAAAGTTTTTGTGCCCCTGAAGTTACAGCGCCTCCTGTGACTGTGAAGTCCGATGTTTGAAAAACATTCTCGACCACAGATGTCGCATATGAAGGCTGTCCCTGAAGATGTTGATGTGCCAGTGCTTTGTTGCTACTGCTTTCTTCTGGACATCTTAGCTTCATGGTGTTGCACCAGGATGACTTCAGACATGAACAGTCCTCTACGGAGAGCCTGCTGCCATGGAGGGTGGTCCTGAGCTAAATTTTCCCCTTCCAGCTGCCAAAGTACCTGAGATCATTCTTGCAGACATCCTTGAAATGCATCTGGGGGTGACGAATCTGTCTTACCAGATGAAAGCTCTGCATAGAGGATGTCCTTCGGGATTCGTCATCCATCTGGCGGTCATGGCCCAGCCATCGGAGATGACGCTGTCTCAGTAGAGAACACAGGTAGATAAATATCTATACTTACCCACCCCTCCACACGAGCAGGATGTGACACATGGTCAATTTCTTAAGCAGAGTTCAACAGGTTTGAATTCAGAGTTTTCCTTCTCCTACACCAGTTGCCTAAACAAGGTTAAAGAGCCCAGTCAGCCCCTACTATTTATCCATAGCTGGAGGGAGTAGGATTCATACATTTCCCAAGGGTATTAGCACTAACTGAAATGCAATTACCACATACAGGATTTGAACTCGGGGTGACAAGTCCATTTTCCATGACTTTAACCATTACACCACGCGCTTCCATAGAGAAATATATATACACATTAAATATCACTGGTTGTTGCTTTTTGTGCAAAAATAATGAAGATTTGATTTATATTTGTGAAGATATTTGAAAATTAGAATTTGAATAGTAAGAAAATAGAATGGAAAGTTATTGAGGGTGTTCAAGATTAAAACCTAAACAAATCAATTATGGAAGACCAAAATAATCAATGGAGCTGCGAGACTAACTAACAATTAGCGGTTTTTAGTTTTAAATAAATTGTATCACCAAATTATTTAGTCTCTCTCATGAAATTGTTGATTGTAAGGAAGATGTTTGAAAATTAAAATATACATAGAAATAGCATTGAAATTCTACATAAAATTGTCCAGGATTTGTAAATCTAAAAAGTAAATAAATCAATACACCAGGGTTTCCCCTCCCATCTACCATGGCATCGTCGGTTAGCCGCTTCTAGTTTTAAATAAATTGTAGCACCACAATTATTATTTAGCCTTTCTCGTGAAATTGTTGATTGTAAGTATGTTTTAATCGGTTTTAGTTTTGAAAAACATCTTTTGTAGAACGCCTTAAAACTATGAAATTAACATTCCAATTGTTGATTCTAGCATGGGTCTATGCTCTTACACCTTACCCTGATAGTTGATACGGTTGAAACATTTGGGAAAATTTTAGAAATCACGCTTTGAAAGCTTTTTTTACATGCAAGCATGCTACTAAAAAAACCCCCCAAAAAAACCTGTATAGCATCATTGAAAATTAATAAAATCACATTGAATTTGGTATTTTTAGCAAACCTCCAATGGATCTAATAAGGTCTGACAATTTGCAACTTTGAAAATTTTGCTTAAATTCATATACTTTAAAATCAACGCTGATATCCGTTAAAGAGACGTCCAAATCGACCTGTTTTCACTATGTTTTGACACAAGTAACCAATCTAAACAAAATCTGGACTAATTGAGTCGTTATTTTTGAAATCTTGGGATTTAAAAAAAATTTTTTTTTTACGTTTTTTTTGTTATCTGCTTTTTTTTCTCATTTTTTTTCTTCATTTTTTTTTTCATTTTTTTTTTTCTTTTTTTTTTTTCTTGTATGGCATGGAGTTCCATCCTTCTTGAAAAGAATGGTTGTTTTCTCAGATAATTATCAATGTAAATAACCTCCCCTCACACACCTTGCACCCCTCACACACAATCTAATTTTCTAAATTCCTCTCTCTCTCTCTCTCTCTCTCTCTCTCTCTCACAACAACCAGTTCTTATTTCTTGTTTTCATTACTATATGTCAAACAGGAGTGAATTTATTCATATCAATGTATGTATGTGTATATATATATATATATAATATATATAATATATATATATGTGTGTGTATTTAGGCAGCATTTTTTCTTGTAGGCATATATTGTTAAATAATGCAGCCATTTTCTGTCTGCAAGTCTTGTCCTTTGTTTTTTCGTATTGCCAGATTATTTTTGTAATATCTGGCGAGAATTGGCTGATGTATGAAAGGGTAGTTGTGGTTACACCAATGTATATATTCTAGAAGACTTACAATGCACCTTACAGACAATAGCTCAATAGCCCAACATCTAAAAACACACTCTTGTCCCAATAATAAATTCCGGAAAATACTTAGCGATAACACTACCATTATAGAAACACAAACATGTAAACAACGACTAAAAATCTTAGAAGCACTTCATATTAGACACAAAAATCCAAAACTAAACAAAATAAACTTTGATAATAGCACCAACATTCTAAAATGCCTATAATTACTATAAAATTATAATAGCAAAAATAATAATAATAATAATGACAATAATAATAATAAAACTAATAATAACAACAACAACAATAATAAACACAACCTATATAAATGGTAAATGGAATATCCCATTGTTGTACGGTTAAAAATACCTTGAAGATGGCCCACGATAGGGCAGAAAATACTTGGTCTATGACATATAGCAAATACATCAGCCAATTCTCGCCAGATATTACAAAAATAATCCGGCAATACGAAAAAACAAAGGACAAGACTTGCAGACAGAAAATGGCTGCATTATTTAAGAATATATATATATATATATGTGCGTGTGTGTATATATGTGTGCGTGTGTGTATATGTGTGTGCGTGTGTGTATATATGTGTGTGTGTGTGTGTGTGTGTGTATATGTGTGTGTGTGTGTGCGTGTGTATAAATATGTGTGCATGTGTATATTTTGTGGGGATATATATATGTGTGTGTATGTGTTTATGTATGTAGAGGTGTATATATGTGTATATTGATATTATATGTATATATATTTAGATATACATATATCCATGTATGTGTGTTTGTATATATATGTGTGTGTCTGTAGTTTTTGTGTATAGATATGCATATGATTGTGTGTACATGTTTTTGTGTATATATGTGTATTTGTACATATGTTTGTGTATGTGTGTATATATATATATATATATATATATATATATAATATACAGGTGATGTGTAATATATTATCAGCACAAAAATGGAATTAGTAAGCTGACTTAAAACTTTGACTGAGTATCTTTTCATTTTGTGGTAATGCCCTTGGGAAGGACATAAATCCAGCTATTCTCCCCCTAGCTCTGGGTAATTGTTGACTAGACTGGAATATAAGAGGGCAATCAATAAATGAAAAGGACAATACTGACTCCCCCACCAAAAAAAAAAAAAAAAAAAGAACATAGGTCAATATCCAAGATAAAGTCCATTTATCTATCAGACATTATGGAAATCTTAAATCCTCCAGATTATCCTGAGGGATAATTATCCTGAGGGATAATTCCATGTCAAATCATCTAGAAAAAAAAGTAAAATTGTCCACACCTGGACAAAATTTCGGAAAAATTAAAGGTCTGGGTGACAATGTTAAAGTAAGACAACCCAAAATTTAAGCTTCCAATTGTTTTTAAAATTGGCTGAGTCTTGTTGATTTTTAGCTCTCCAAATTTTACAGACAAAAATAGATTACAAAAAGTCAAACAAAGAAGGTCAAATACAAAGATCCACATTCATGGTTGGTTGGTTGGTTGGTTGGATTTTATGGCATGCCAACCCTTGTTGGGTTACTTTATGCCGAAGACATTTTGTTTTATTCATTCTCATGAATAAAAAACATGAATGTATTTGTTAAAGAATTCCTTCAAGTCTTTGACAACATTAAACATCATAAAATTTTTTTTTTAAATTCCCTGAATTGGGGTATCCAATTGAATTTTTGAATCACCATGATTTATTTCTTTCAAAATGTCTCCATACACTTGACATAAAAATTTGTGTGTCATAAAATATTTTCTTCTCTGTTGGATAGTAATTTGCTTAGTAAACAAACAAACAAAAATAAAATGACATTTTAGCCTCTTTGGGGATTAATAGTTTTTTTTTGTGATTTTTCTTAGTAATTTTTTTCTTAGTAAATTTATGTAATTCGAATAATTAGTAATTCTAGTAATTAGTAATTTTTCTTAATAATTTTTAAGGAAAAATGACATTTTAACCTCTTTGGGGATTACTAGTTTCTAGGTCAATTAAGTGATGAAATGTTTGGTATGCCACCTGAACAAAGTCCGAGGTTAATGTGACCTGAACATTGTGTTTAAACACAATCATGATGAGGACAACAGTCAGAAATATAAAAATTATAAATATGCATATTTTGAGAAATTATCTCTTGGAATCAAAGTTATATTCTTTATCATTAACTTTCAACTGAAGAATTTTAATAAATAATAACAATTTCAACTTAGTAATAGATATAGTTACTACTTAAAGTAAATAGTAGGGCAGACTGGGCTCTTTAACCATGGTATATAGTTGCTAGTTAGTTAATTAATTTACACACTTGCAGTGATGCTGATAGCTTTTTGATTTTGTGTTTTCTGGGACACACACAGTTGCTTTGAATGAATCCATGGGGAAATTTATGGGTCCCAACTAAAGTTTCTTAATAGATTGTAGGGTTTTTATTTATAATTTGGGGAAACAACTAAAGCCATCTATCTCTTACCTTGTAAATCTATCCTGTGTAATTCGTTTCTAAGAAAATAATGAAATGTATTTAGTTAGCTTGAGGGAAGAAAACAGAAAACCACTTAGCCGCATGGATATGATTTTAGTGCGTCCTTTTCGATTTTAGTGTGTCAAGTAAGCATCTTGCATCCCTATCAGCATTTCTACCCTTGTGCAAATTATTTGAAACTATTGCCGTAGTTTACTTTCTTTCATATTAAGGTCAGATTTAGAATCATTGGACTGCCCTGTCGGCTGGGGTGTTAGAATGCACCGACTGCACCTCTGTTGAGGGATAAGACTCCCCCAATGGGGCCACCTGTTGTCCGTGGGTGGCAAACCGTAATGCTTAAGGATAGAGCCCAGGTGGATGAGTAGTTCATGACTTGCAATACTCCACTTTGGCCCTATCTTGGGCTAGACAGGCGGTCTCCCTCTGATCAATCGGCTGGTCACATCAAGCCCTAGCACCTATATGATTGCCCCAACCCTATTGCCCTTATGGCAAGCCCCAACCCCTTTTTATCATATGGGTGCTAAATGCGGTGACTGAGGGTCTACATGTCCTGGGAATGACATTAAACTCTATCTGATGGTGAGGTTCCAGTTTTGGAGGTTTGGGGAATGTGGAGCACCCCTTCATCACCATTGCTCCCTGGTCCACTCTGACCCGCAGTGGTAGTACCTATTAGGGTCCCATCTATGGGTTAAATAGAAAAATGTATTTATTAAAAAATTGTATTATCCATTAAGAATTAATTTATTTGAAAACTTTATTGGCATTAAATAACCCACTGAGGTTGATATGCCGTAAAACAAAACAAACCAAACAAACCAAACAAACCAAGAACCATTGGAGTGACACGGTGTAATCAAATTCTATTTTTTTTCCTTCAGATTTGGTAAATTACTTTTCAAAACCCATTCCTGATATACACTTGCACTTTCTCTGCATCTTTACCGCTGATGTGTTGACACTGCACCCCCCCCCCTTTTTTTTCTCTCTCCTCAGATTATGCATGAATAATAATCAAATGTGTATTTTTATAATTGGTTAGGATTTTTTACAAAAATAAATTCTTAGACTGATATATCAAAGACTATTCAGTGACTTTTCTAACATTTTACATCTTACAGAACCTTTTATAATATATATATATATATATATATATATATATATTATATATATATATATATATAGGATTGGATACATATGCAAGATAGGATTTGAAACATTCGTTCTCAACAAATATTAAAAAAAGAAAAAAGATATTACAGTTATTCGCCCATTTCATTCATAACATAAAGAAGGGGAAAGGGAGAGAAAGAAAAAAGAAGAGGAAAAGAAAAGAAGAAAAAAGAAAAGTATAACCACGCAAAAAAAAAACTTAAGCACGTTTATTTCTGATATTTGTCTCTGAAGATAAAGTTTCTTTGAAATCGATAAGACAAAAATAACATCTTTTTTTTTTTTTTTTCTTTACACGTATTGTAATTGCCTTCAAATTATTAATATATTTAATATTTACAATACATTTAAAAGTCCATTTTACATTTACAATACATGTATTGTAAATATTAAATAAATAAATACAGCTCTTATAGAAGCAATTGAGCACTTTATTATCATTTCTCCAATACTAACAAGGAATTAACTATATATATATATATATATCTTATTATAATGGAGATTGTGGGTTTGTATGTCTGTAACCGAAACTATATTACTATTCAAGTCACAATTCCCTTTGTTATTTACATCACATTCTCCATGATTTTATTTTTATTTAAACCTCAATTATTAATAAAATTGTTTTACATTATTAAGTCTGTTGACCACATCTACATACAAATAACATGCAATCGTATTTATATATACAACAAAATAGCGGTTTACAGTGTGAATGGGAAGGCTAATTTGCATATTGATATTTAAAATTTGATTTTAATAAATATGCGTTCAGTATTATTGATTTCTAATTGTTTGGTTTTATCTTATTGAATATGAACAAAAATCCCGGGGATAAATCTTAAAAGAATCCATTAACAAGAAGAAATAACTGTAATATTATTCTTTACTTCCTATTTTAACTAAATAGTTAAATTAGGAAAATTTACCAATGTAAGACGGGAGTAAGGGAAAATGATGGAAGAGATAGTTTTCAAAGCTGTTCTATTTTTTCAATCGTACCCCCTCTGTTCCAATATTTTTAATCTGAATTCTTATTCAGTTTCATTAGCCTTTCTAATTTAACATGAATATTTTTATTATATTAAAACTTAAATACTTGCACCCGGAGGGTGCATATATTTGCTAGTATATATATATATAAATATATATATATATATATATATATACCAAACCCTATGCACAGGCAGGATGTAACACAAGGGCAATTTCTTAAGTAGAGGTTTAAATTCAGACTTTTTCCTTCTCCTAGGCTGGTTACCTAGCCAAGGTTAAAGAGCCCAGTCTGCCATATATATATATATATATATATATATATATTATGTATATGTATATAAAGGGGCCGGTTTAGCTCAGTCGATAGAGCGTCGGACAAGCAACCACATGGTTCCTGGTTCGATACTGGCCCTTGCCAACTCAGCGTATGAGTAGCTCAGGGATTTGTGCGGTAAAGTGAGGAGCTGATGGTAGGTGTGGTGGTCCACCTCAGATGCCAAAAAACAATTGTTTAGCGCTATTGAAAAGGGGATAGATTCCCACGCTGTCTGGCTGACTTTAGGCCACCCTGATTATTCTTTAAATATATAGTAAAGAAAAAGGTTTAAATGCCATTTGTATTAGCAGTTATAAATTTGTTTTCTTCAATCTCATTTCAAACCCTTTGGGGAATGCTCCAAGTGAATCAACTTTTGAGGACCGTTCCAAGTGCAACCAATTACAATTGGTATCACTGTCACTCTCAATATTCCAGTTTGTGTATTTATTTGATCTGTCTATGCCCATTTATTACTTGTTTATTAGATCGATTCTATTAAAGATAAATTGAATTGAGTCAGATTGCAATTTTTATTCAGTCTGAATTATCTCCCTTTGTTACAATAAAAGGTAATTTAGAATATTCCAGTCTAATTATCTCCCTTTGTTACAATAAAAGGTAATTTAGAATATGTCACGGGCAGATGTTTTCGGTGTTGATGGAATATAAATAACAAAACGAGAGTGGGGGGTGGGGGATCTGGAAAAAAAGCAGCAGCCAGCAGCAGCCAGGGGGCAGAAAGAAGACATTTAAAAAGAGAACTACAACCGTATGGATAACTTTCTTGCCTTTAAGCTCCAAAATGAGAGAGAGAGAGAGAGAGAGAGAGAGAGAGAGAGAGAGAGAGAGAGTCATTATAGAATTTCTAAAGAATAACAATATGATCCAGTGTCCTTATCAAAAAAAAAGTCTTTCTCTTTCTTTCGGGATTTTGATAATAGTGAATAATAACTGTAAACTTTTTTGCTTTTAAATATACATGAAAATCCTAATTTCTTTCAATTAACCTCTTGACCTCCATTTTTTGTGCTGGGGGCTAATTTAGCCCCCTCCCCTCATACACTGGACTGAGTGTTATTTTACTATACACTGTAAGCCATAAGTATTATTAGGCAACCTACAATTAATGGTCTTTTATTAGTCTTGTTCCTAATAAGAAAATTAATTTTAGAGTTCCTGGACAAAAAAAAAAAAAAAACAAGTCTAAGAACCACTGACCCAAAGAAATAGGTCTTAACCCTTTTGAATCTGGGTGGAGTGGTAGTAAACCTGTTAGGGTACCATCTATAGGATAAATAGAAAAAAAATGAGTTTTTAAAGAATTGAGTTAAAAAAATTTAACATCAAACATTATAAAACAGAAAGCACCCACTGAACTCTTGATTAGTGGGTTAGTTGGATTTTATGGCATGTCAACCCTTGTTGGGGTTATTTTATGCAAAGACATTTGTTTATTCATTCTTCATGGGTACTCATTTTTTTTTTTTCAAACTCATTACTTTAAACACATTTTCTCTATTTAACCCATAGGTGGGACCCTAACAGATAATACCACTCCGGATAAGAGTAGACCTGGGCCACTGAACTGTGGTATCCTGTTTAAATTTTGAATCACCACAATCTATTTGTTCTATTTAACCATAGATGGGACCCCAACAGGTACTGGGAAATCATTTTTAATAGTTTGACAGTGATCAGACAGGTGTCGAAGAACTTTTTAAGATCTCATTCAAAAAAATGAGTCATTGTTTTTGCACGTCTATCAATCGGGCATGCCTCATACAGACAAATCTATTATAATGGAGATTGTGTGTGTGTGTGTTTTGTCTGTAACCGAAACTATATTACTACTCGAGTTAAATTATACATTTTGTTAAAATAGAAAATTTGTTCTTTACTGGTTTGCAGATGATAATCTGGGAGTAAAATGAGGAAATTAATCTGACAGTATATGGACAAAATGTAGAAACAAACATGGGGGTGTTACAGTGGATGGAAAAATTTATTAGTCGTAGTGTTGATGTTCGAACATTTTGTTCATAAAGAAACCTTCTCAAGGACAATGATACTAGTAAAGTTTATTTTTGTTTTGCATGATTTCATATTAAAATTTTGAATGAAGCACATTAGTATACACTGTTGCATTTAAGACTAAAAACACAAAACATCGAATTTTAAAAAACAAAAAAAAAAAAGAAGTTTTGCATGATTTAAAAAAAAATTGCTTGTTTTTAAATTTTGAAATTCATGGAATGTGCATGGGAGACTTTGTTTATTAAAGGTTGTTATCAGCATAAATGCATCCTAGCCTCTGCCCTAAAAAAATGCTAAAGCCGGTGGCCTGCTGAAATCCAAAACCGCACTAGCTATTGAACTCCCTAGCTGTTTGAAGGCATTTTTCCCGAAAAGTTATGCGATAATGAAACCTATATTTTACGCTCGCGCCCCAGTTTTGAAATTAAGATAAATGGAAAATACAAAAAAAAAAAATTTTGTTTTAAAGGGGTGGGGGTTAAAATATTTTACATTTACTTGTCGATAAAAAAAACCCTGGGTGGTAGGTTACTTTTAAACGCCTTCAAAACCACTAAGTTATTTGTCCAATAAAACACTTTCAAACCGTTAATATTTTAAAGATGGGAGGTTAAAAATATTTACATGTGGGGAGATAAAGAACTGAGGGGGGGGTTTAAAATATTGCTTTCCTACGCAATTAACTTTTCGGGAAAAATGCCTTCAACAACTCCAGGAGTTCAATGAGTTAACGCATATTGGATTTTTCAGCAGCACCGCTTAGTGTTTTTTAGGGCAGGAGGTCCAGGACAATATTTATGCGATATGCACCATTTAAGATTAACAATGCTTAATGAATGGATTTGTAGTTAGGGATTGCCTTTGTCTAAATATCCCTTAATCTTAATGGTAAGTTATTCACTGGACATCCCACCAATGTCAGTCTTTAGACACAAGAATCCTGCCCTGTTGGCTGGTGCGTTAGAAATGCAGATGCACCTCTGCAGAGGGGTAAGACTCCCCCAATGGGGCTACTTTGTTTGGCCGTGGGTGGGCGACCCGTGATGATTAAGGACGGAGTCTTGGTGGCTGAGCAAGTCCATGACCTGCAAACACTCCACTTAAGACCCCTTACTTAGGCTAGATGGATGGTTGGGAGGCTCCTCAAGATCAATCGGCTGGTTATGTCACAGCCCTAGCACCTATATGAATTTCTCCAATCCTATTGCCCTTAATGGCAAGCCCCAACCCCTTTTTTATCATATGGGTGGCTAGAAGGCGTTAAGTTTGAGTCTGAGTTTATTCAGTTTCACTTAGTCTGGTACACAGGCCTTAAGTTACTTACAGTACCTACTGCCTCTACTAAGTGGTCCACCCCTACTAAGTACTGAACAGGTTCATCGCTGCTCAACTTCTGTGATCTATCGGGGGAAACTAGTGCTTCCAATATGACTTGACCAAATAAGTTAAGTGAGAACGGCTCATGTTATTAGATTACAAAAGGATATCATTTTTTTCTTAACACCCCCTGTGTATATATATATATATATATAATATATATATATATATATATATATAATATGAGGAAATGAGTAGAGAAAAGAATGTAGATGGATAAAATGAAATTTAATCGATATCACATTAATCGATATTCACTTACACATGTGTTCCGGTCAGTTTATGTTGGTGGCGAAATATTTTCACACACATAAACGACCGAACACATGTGCTAAGTGAATATCGATTAATGTGATATCGAATTTAAATTCCATTTTAATCCATCTACATTCTTTTCTCTACTCAATTTTCCTCATATTGTCGGATTCAATTCCTTTTCCATTTCATAATATATATATATATATATATATGTATAATGTAATATTATGAAAAAAATTGAAAAACACAAGTTCAAAAGAGTATGTTTTTA
This sequence comes from Doryteuthis pealeii, assembly GCA_023376005.1. Classification (NCBI taxonomy): domain Eukaryota; kingdom Metazoa; phylum Mollusca; class Cephalopoda; order Myopsida; family Loliginidae; genus Doryteuthis; species Doryteuthis pealeii. The sequence continues at coordinate 49,274,378 of CM042179.1, forward strand.
TTTCGTCCATGCTGCAGTGTTTTCGATCTGTTTCAATAGATCTTCATCAGGGCTTTCGTTAGTTTGAGGGAAAAAAAGATAGTCTTCGAGACCCTTTGTCTTGTGGTTGGTCGGTCTATTTTGAAATTGTTGAATTAAAAATGCAAGCATACTTGGATTTTAAAAAAGTATATCATTCTGTGATACTTTTTTTTTTTTTCTCTCTTCAATCAATCGAAAGCCCTGATGAAGATCTATTGACACAGATCGAAACACTGCAGCGTAGGTTGAAATAAACATTACTTGTTATGATCTTGTGTTTTTTCAATTTTTTTTCATAATATTAACATACTGTAGTTCACTTCCACTTTTTCCGTCAATATACTAATATAATATATATATATGTTGTGTGTAAGAAAGAAGTGAATCCGACGGTATGTAGTATATTAAGAAAAATGAAAAAACACAGGTTAATGGGTAATAATAAATATATATATATGTGTGGTGTGCTTCTTTATTTGTTTGTTCCGATTCAGGGTAAAAAATGAATTTATTTTATCTGAAGATAATTCTATTTTAAATACTGACTTGTTTTAATCTTAGATTTAAATAACCAAAATAAATATTCTGGCAATGATGCTACAAAAGAAAAACAAGAAAATCTGTTGTTTTATTAATAAGAAATATTTTGGAATGAAAATACCAACTGTAAAGGATTTCTTTTTTATTTTAAGTGAACAACTTTTTTTTTTTTTTTTAATATTTAACAAGAAAGAAACTAATATGTAGTTGTTTACTTGCACACTAAACAATTATATTTCCTATGAGTAATCCATTTTTTCTTGCTTTTTTTTTTCCTTTTTCTTTTTATCTCCCTCCACTTGACTACTGACACAGTTTTGTGGTTTTCAATTTCCTACAATGTTGAGGTGGTCTGATTTATTTCAAATTTTGTTTTTGATAAACATCAGAACATCTCTCTCTCTCTCCTCCTCATCTCTATATATATATATATAATATAATATATATATATATAATATATATATTATATATATATATATATATAAAAAGAGAAATAAGAAAATTAACAGTTATTCGCCATTCATAAAAGGAGGAGAAGAAGAAAGAGAGGAAAAAAAGGAGAGGAAAAGAAATAGAGGAATTATAACCACACAAATAAAAACATAAGCATGTCATTTCTGAAAAAATAAACTCTGATGATGAAGTTCATGCTTTGAAATCGTTAAGACATAAAAACATCTTTTTGTCTTTATTTTTATACGCATTGTAATTGCCTTCGAATTTTAATAATTTTATAAGTATAATATATATACACAATTAAATAAAAAGAGTGAGATAGGAAAATAGAGTATGTAAGTTAGGGATATTTATAAATATATATATTAAACTTTCAAAGAAAACTTAATCAAACCGTCATCCCGCCTTAATTTTATTTCAACCGAAAAAAATGAGTCTACCCTCATCAGACAGGTTTTACAAAAATATTTGTAAACCTGTCTGATGAGGCTAAGACTTCATTTTTTTTTTTTTTTAAATGGTTTGAAATAAAAATATAGCAGGATGAACGGTTTGTTAAGTTTTCTTCTTGAAAGTTAAAATATTGCTCTGTAATAATCTAAAATTTATTGATTATTATACATTGAGCTCTCTTAGGATTTATAAAAATCCTTGGTATGATATAGTTTCACTATAAGGAGCATACAGTAAATGGTTAACAGTGAGATTTTGAAGATCCCAAATAGAAATCACCCCTAACTACCAAATCATTTGGATTATCCTTACACACAACACACACAGCTATATAATATAATATATAATATATATATATATTATATAATATATTATATAATTATATATATGCTTGCAATAAGAAAGAAAACTTAACAAGAATTTGGCTATTAATAAATTTATTTTGACATTGAAAGTATAAATATGCTTTGTAATATAATTAATTATCAATCTATAATACATTGAGCTCTCTCCGGGATTTGTAAAATCCTTTTTATAAGTCTATAAGTTGTGCATAACATGGCATACTTTTGGATGTACAAGAGATAATTGATTGATCCCAAGAGAATTTTCCCTAACATACTATCAATTGATACTTTCACTCCACACCTTATATATATATATTACTATATATATAATATATATATAAAATGTGTAGTAGAGAATATGAGGAACAGGACAAACTCGGACAAACGATATGTAGGATATATTTCACTAAGCTTTGAGCTCAGTTCCCTCAGTCGTTTAATCAATAAAATAATATATCATAAAACTACTGATGATGCCGAGCTCAAAGCTCTAGCGAAATATATCCTACATACGTTTGTCAGAAGTTTTTATCCTGTTCCCAATATCTCTACTACTTCTGTTGGATTTATTCCAATCCTCTTTCTCATATATATATATAATATATATAACTACACACAGACAACACACACACCACCAGGGTTGTCATAAAGGCGGTGTTGCATTTTTAAAAGAATTTTAGATTCCAAAGTGCATGTTGACTTTGTGGACAAATATTATATTAATATAATATATATATAATATAATAATATATATATAAGAGTAGTATGTTCTGAATGTTATCAAAAAAAGAACTATTTGCATTTCACATAGCGCTAGTAATCCTTGGAACAGTATGCATCTAAAACTACTTCCTCAGCTATGGTAAATAGTAGGCAACTAGGCTCTTTTAACCTGGCTAAGTAACGCATCTAGGAGAATGAAAACTCTGAAATCAAACGCTTTAAAATTGACATCAGCTCATGTGGAGGGTTTGTAATATAATATATATATATATATATATATATATAATATAGGGCCGTGTTAGCTCAGTCGGTAGAAGCGTTCAGCTAGGAAACCAAGGTTCCTAGTTCGATACGGCCATTGCCAACTCAGCGTATGAGTAGCACCGGATCTGTGCAGTAAGTAAGGAGCAGATGGAGGTGTGGCACTACACATTAGAACGGTAAAATAATCTCCTTCGTCTAGCGGCTAGTGAAAAAAGGGATAGACCTCCCTTGCTGCATGGCTGATACCGACATTAGGCCGCCCTGATGAACTTTACTTTTTTTAAACTAAGCGCTAAACGAAGGAGATATTTTACCGGTTAATGTGGAGTGCCAACACCTACCATCTGCTTCTACTTTACTGCACAGATTCCCGGTGCTAAACTCTACGCTGAGTGGCAATGGCCCCAGTATCGAACTAGGACCTTGGTTCCTAGCTGAAGCTCTAACCGACTGAGGCTAACAGCGGCGCCTATATATATAATATATATATATATATATATATATATACACCCCTCCACATGAGCAATGAATGTCAAATTTCTAAGGTTTGATTTCAGAGTTTTCATTCCCTGATTGGTTACCTAGCCAAGGTTAAAGAGCCTAGTCTGCCTATATTTACCCATAGCTGGAGAAGAGTAGTTAGATGCATACTGTTTTTCTCAAGGATACTAGCGCTATGTGAAATGCAAATAGTTTTTCTTTTTGATAACATCAGAACAATACATTACTCCTTAATATTATATATATATATATATATACTATAATAATATATATTTGTCCAACAAAGTCAACATGGCACTTTGGAATCAAAATTCTTTAAATGCACACCGCCTTTATGGAACCTGTTGTGTGTGTGTGTGTGTGTGTGTTAATATATATAATATATATTAATGAGGAAAGAGGATTGGAATAAATCCAACAGAATGGTAGTAGAGATATGAGGAACAAGGATAAAAACTCTGACAAACGATGTAGGATATTATTTGCTAGAGCCTTTGAGCTCGCATCATCAGTAAGTTTTATTGATAATATTATTTTATTGATAAAACGACTGTGAAGCTGAGCTCAAAGCTCTAAGTGAAAATATCCTACATAAACGTTTGTCCGAGTTTTGTCCTTGTTCCTCATATCTCTACTACACATTTATATATATATATATATATATATATATATAATATATATAGGTGAAAGTATCCAATTGACTAGTAATGTAGGGAAAATTCTCTTTTGGGATCATCAATATCTCCTTGTACATCCACAAAGTATGTCATGTTGATGCACAATTTATAGACTTATAAAAGATTTTACAAATCCCCGGAGAAGAGCTCAATGTATGATAATTGATAAATTAATTATATACAAAGCAATATTTATACTTCAATGTCAAAATTAATTTATAATAGCCAAATGCTTGTTAGTTTCCTTTTCTATTACACATTAATATATATATATATATATATATAATATAATATATATTATAATATATGTGTGTGTGTGTGTGTGTAAGTATCCAAATGATTGGTAGTTAGGGTGATTCTATTTGGGACTTCAAAATCTCACTGTATAAACCATACTGTATGCTCCTATAAGGGCAAACATTATATTCATACAAGATTTTTTATAAATCCCTAAAGAGAGCTCAATGTATAATAATCAATAATTTAGATTATACAGAGCATATTTACCTTCAAAGAAAGAAAAACTTACAAACCCCGTTCATCCCCTGCTATAATTTATTTCAAACCATAAAAAAAAAAAATGAGTCTAGCCTCAATCAGACAGGTTTTACAATATTTGTAAAACCTGTCTGATGAGGGTAACTCATTTTTTTTCTGGTTGAATAAAAATTATAGCGGGATGACGGTTTTGTTAAAGTTTTTTTTTTTTTTGAAAAGTTTATATATATATATATATATATATTATATATATATATATATATATATATTATTAAATATTAAAATTCCGAAGGCAAACAATGCGTATAAAAATAAAGGACAAAAAGATGTTTTTTTATGTCTAACGATTCAAAGGCATGAACTTCAGATCATCAGAGTTTATTTCAGAAAATGACATGCTTATGTTTTTATTTGTGTGGTTTATATTTCTCTTCTTTTCTTTTTCCTCTCTTTTTTCCTCTCTTTCTTCTTCTCCTCCTTTTGAATGGGCGAAAACTGTAATTTCTTATTCTCTCTTTTATATATATATATATATATATATAAATATATATTATATATAATATATATATATATATATATATAGAGAGAGAGGAGAGGAGAGAGATGTTCTGAATGTTATCAAAACAAAAATTTGAAATAAATCAAGACCACCTCCATTGTAGAGAAATGAAAACCACAAACTGTGTCAGTAATCAATTGGAGGTGGAGATAAAAGAAAGAAAAAAAAAGCAAGAAAAAAATAGATTACTCATAAGAAATATAATTGTGTAGTTTGCAGTAAAACAATACAATATAGTCTTCTTTCTTTTAAATATTAAAAAAAAAAAAAAAGTTGTTCACTTAAAATAAAAAAGAAATCTTTACAGTTGGTATTTCATTCCAAAATATTCTTATTAATAAAACAAACAGTTTCTTGTTTTCTTTGTAGCATCATTGCCAGAATATTTTTATTTTGGTAATTTTAAGATCTAAGATTAAAACAAGTCAGTATTTAAAATAGAATTATCTTCAGATAAAAAAAATTCATTTTTTTACGCCTGAATCGGAACAAACAAAATAAAGAAGCACCACACACATAATATATATTATATACCCAATCTTAACGGCTGTGTTTTTTTCATTTTTCTTAATATACTACATACCGTCGGATTCACTCCTTTCTTCCACAAACACATATAATAATATATAATAATTGAGGAAAAAAGTGGAAGTGAACCCTGACAGTATTAATATATGAAAAAAATTGAAAACACAAGATCAATAAACAAGTAATGTTTATTTACCTACTGCTGCAGTGTTTCGATCTGTGTCAATAGATCTTCATCAAGGGCTTTCGATTGGATTGAGAGAAAAAAAAAAAAAGTATCACAGAATTATACATTTTAAAATCCAAGTATGCTTGCAATTTTAATCAAGCAATTTCAAATAGACCGACCAAACCACAAGAACAAAAGGGTCTCGAAGACTATTTTTTCCCTCAAACAAACCGAAAGACCTGATGAGATCTATGAACAGATCGAAACACTGCAGGCATGAACGAAATAAACATTACTGCGTTTTATGAACTTTGTTTTTCATTTTTTTCAATAATTTACAATATACAATTATATATAATATATATATATATGAAAAATGGAAAAGGAATTGAAATCCGACAAATATGAGGAAAAATGATAGAGGAAAAAGAAATGTAGATGGATAAAATGAACTTTAATCGATACACATTAATCGATATCAACCTTACACCATGTGTTTTCGGTCAGTTTATGTGTGTGAAAACTATTTCGACACACACATAAACTGACCGAAACACAATGTGTAAGTTGATATCGTTAATGTGATATCGATTAAATTCATTTTATCCCATCTACATTTCTTTTCTCTACTCATTTTTCTCATATATTATATTATAATATATAATATATATTTATATATAATATATAACACAGAGGTTTAAGAAAAAATGATATCTTTGTAATCCTAATAATGAGCGAGACTTCTCAATTAACTTATGGTCAAGTCATATTGGAAGCTACTAGTTCCCCGATAGATCACAGAAGTTGAAGCAGCGATGAACCTGTTCGGGTACTTAGATGGTACCACTTAGTAGCAAGTCCAGGTTACTGTCAAGTAACTTAGGCCTGTGTTAACCAACCAAGTGAAAACTGAATAAACTCAGACTCCAAACTTAACGCCTTCCTGAGCACCCATATGATAAAAAGGTTGGGGCTTGCCATAAGGGCAATAGGATGGAAGAAATCATATAGGTGTTCTTAGGCTTGACATAACAGCGATTGATCGAGGGAAGCCTCCCAACCATCCAATCTAGCCTAAGAATAAGGGTCTAAGTGGAGTGTTGCAAGGATCATGGACTGCTCAAGCCACCAAGACTCCGTCCTTTAATACAACACGGGTCCGCCACCCACGGCCAAACAAGTAGCCCAATTGGGGGAGTCTTACCCCCTCTGCTAGAGGTGCAGTCTGCATTCTTAACGCACCAGCCAACAGGGCAGGATCTTGTGTCAACAGACTGACATGGTGGGAATGTCAGTGATAAACTTACCATTAAGAATTAAGGGTATTAGACAAAGGCAATCCCTAAACTACAAACTCCTTTTCATAAAGCATTGAATCTTAAATGTGTGCATATCGCATAAAATGTCCTGGAACCTCCTGCCCTAAAAGCACTAAAGCGGTGCCTGCAGAAAATCCAATATGCGTTACTATTAACTCCTGAGTTGTTTGAAAGGCATTTTCCCCCGAAAAGTATGGCGATAGGAAAGCAATATTTTTAACCCCCCCTCAGTCTTTTCTCCACATGTAAATATTTTAACCCTCCATCTTAAAATATAACGGTTTGAACGTGTTTTTTATTGACATAACTTTAGTGGTTTGAAAGGCGTTAAAAGTAACCTACACCCAGGGTTTTTTTTTTTAATCGAAAAAGAAAGTAAAATGTAAATATTTACCCCCACCCCTTTAAAAAACATTTTTTTTTTGTTTTCCATTTTATCTTAAATTCAAAACTGGGGCCGAGGTTAAAAAATATAGGTTTTCATATCGGCATTAACTTTTTCGGGAAAAAAAATGCTTCAAACAGCTAGGGAGTTCAATAGTAGTGCAGGTTGGATTTTCAGCAGGCACCGCTTAAGCTTTTTTAAGGGCAGGAGGCTAGGAATGCATTTTTGTGATAACAACCTTTTAATAACAAAGTCTCCCATGCACATTCCATGAATTTTCAAAATTTAAAACAAGCATTTTTTTTTAAATCATGTCAAAACTTCTTTTTTTTTTTGTTTAAATTGTGTTTGGTGTTTTTAGTCTTTAATGCAAACAGTGTAAACAATGTGCTTCATTCAATTTTAATATGATCATGCAAACAAAAAATAAACATACTAGTATCAATAGTCCTTGAGAAGGTTCTTTATGAACGCAAAATGTTCGAACATCAACACTACGATAAATAATTTTTCCATCCACTGTAACACCCCCATGTTTGTTCTACAATTTTGTCCATATACTGTCATGATTAAATTTCCTCATTTTACTCCAGATTATCATCTGCAAAAACCAGTAAAAAACAAATTTTCCTAATTTTAAACAAATGTATAAATTAACTCGAGTAGTATAATAGTTTCGGTTAACAGACAAACACACAACACCACAATCTCCATTATAATAAGATGTCTGTATGAGGCATGCCCGATTGATAGACGTGCAAAAACAATGACGTCATTTTTTGAATGAGATCTTAAAAAAAAGTTCTTCGACACCTGTCTGATAACTGTCAAACTATTAAAAATGATTTCCCAGTACCTGTTTAGGGTCCATCTATGGTTAAATAGAAACAAATAGATTGGTGGTGATTCAAAATTTAACAGTCATAGAGGAATACCAACAGTTCAGTGCCCAGGTCTACTCTTATCCGGAGTGGTATTATCTGTAGGGTCCGCACCTATGGTTAAATAGAGAAAATGTGTTAAAGTAATAGTTTGAAAAAAAAAAAAATGAGTACCCATGAAGAATGAATAACAATGTTTTTGGCATAAAATAACCCAAACAAGGGTTGAACATGCATAAATCCAACTAACCCACTAATCAAGAGTTCAGTGGGTGCTTCTGGTTTATAATGTTTGATGTTAAATTTTTTTTAAACTCATTCCTTTTTAAAAAAAAAAACTATTTTTTTTTTTCTATTTTATCTATAGATGGTACCGCTAACAGGTACTACACTCCACCCAGATTCAAAAAGGGTTAAGACTATTCTGGTCCAGTGTTCTTAGACTTGTTTTTTTTTTTTTTTTGTCCAGGAACTCTAAAATAATTTCCTTAATTAGGGCAAGAATAATAAAGACCAATTAATGTGGTTGCCTAAATACTTATGGCTTACAGTGTATAGTAAAATAACACTCAGTCCAGGTATGAGGGGAGGGGCTAAATTAGCCCCAGCACAAATAAATAGGAGGTCTAAAGAGGTTTAATTGAAAGAAATTAGGATTTTCATGTATATTAAAAGCAAAAAGTTTAACAGTTATTATTCACTATTATCAAATCCCGAAAAGAAAAGAGAAGACTTTTTTTTTGATAAGGACACTGGATCAATATTGTTATTCTTTAGAAATTCTATAATTGATCCTCTCTCTCTCTCTCTCTCTCCATCTCTCTCTCTCTCTCTCTCTCATTTGGAGCTTAAGGGCAAGAAAGTTATCCATACGGTTGTAGTTCTCTTTTTAAATGTCTCTTCTGCCCCTGGCTGCTGCTGCTGCTGCTTTTTTTCCAGATCCCCCACCCCCCACCTCTCGTTTTGTTATTATTATTCCATCAACACCGGAAAACATCTGCCCGGACATTTCCTAATTACTTTTTATTGTAACAAAGGGAGATAATTCAAGACGGAAATATTCTAAATTACCTTTTTTATTGTACAAAGGAGATAATTCAGACGGAATAAAAATGAATCTGACTCAATTACAATTTATCTATTAATAGAATCGATGCTAAAAACAAAGTATAAAATGGGCATAGACAGATCAAATAAATGACACAAACGGAATAGAGAGTGAACACGTGATACAATTGTAATGGTGCACTTGGAAACGGTCCTCCAAAAGTTGATTCACTGGACATTCCCCCAAGGGTTTTGAAATGAGATTGAAGAAAACAAATTTTAACTGCTAATACAAATGGCAATTTAAAACCTTTTCCCTTTTACTAAATTTAAGAATAATCAGGGTGGCCTAAAGTCAGCCAGACAGCCGTGGAATCTATCCCCTTCATAGCGCTAAACAATTGTTTTTGGCATCGAGGTGGACCACCACACCTACCATCAGCTCCTCACTTTACCGCACAAATCCCTGAGTACTCATACGCTGAGTGGCAGGGCCAGTAAATCGAACCAGGAACCATGTGGTTGCTTGTCCGACGCTCTATCGACTTGAGCTAACCGGCCGCCTTTATATAACTATACATATATATATATATATATATATATATATATATGGCGCTGGCCTTTAACTTGGCTAGGACCAGCCTAGGAGAAGGAAAAAGTTCTGAAATTTAAAACCCTACTTAAGAAATTGCCCTTGTGTTACATCCTGCCTTGCATAAGGGTTTTGGTATATATAATATATATATATATTATATAATATATTATATATAGGGCTAGCAAATATATGGCACCTCCGGGTGCAAAGTATTTAAGTTTTAATATAATAAAATAATCATGTTAAAATTAGAAAAAGGCTAATGAAACTGAATAAGAATTCAGATAAAAAATATTGGAACAGAGGGGGTACGATTGAAAAAGTAGAAACAGCTTTTGAAAACTATCCTCTCCACATTTTCCTTACTCCGTCTTAACATTGGTAAATTTTCCTAATTTAACTATTTAGTTAAATAGGAAGTAAGAAAATATTACAGTTATTTCTCTTGTTAATGGATTTCTTTAAGATTTATCCCGGGATTTTGTTCATATTCAATAAGATAAGAACCAAACATTAGAAATCAATAATACTGAACGCATATTTATAAAATCAAATGGTTTAATATGCAATATCAAAATTAGCCTTCCCATTCACACTGTAAACCGCTATTTTGTTGTATATATAAAATACATTGCAATGTTTTTATGTAGAGTGGTCAACAGACTTAAATTAAAACAATTTTATTAATTAATGAGGTTTAAATAAAAATAAAATCAATGGAGAAATGTGATGATAAAATAACAAGGGAATTGTGACTGAATAGTAAATAGTTTTTCGTTTCAAGACATACAAACCCACAATCTCCATTATAAAAGATCCTATTATATTATAATTTATTAAATAATATATATGTTAAGCTTCTTTGTTAGATTGGAAGGAATGATATAAAGTGCTCATTGCTTCTGTAAGAGACTGTATTATTTTATTTAATAATTACAATACTGTATTGAATAAAATGAGGACTTTTAATGTTTGTAATATTAAATATATTAATATTTGGAAGGCAATTACAATACGTGTAAGAAAAAAAAAAAAAGGATGTTAATTTTTTGTCTTATGATTAAAGAAAACTTTATCTTCAGAGACAAATATCAGAAATAACGTGCTTAGGTTTTTTTTTTGCGTGGTTAATACTTTTCTTTTTCTTTCTTTTCTTTTCCTCATTCTTTTTTCTCTCAGCCCTTTCCCTTCTTTATGTTATGAATGAAATGGGGAATAACTGTAATATCTTTTTTTCTTTTTTTAATATTTGTTGAAGCGAATGTTTTCAAAATCTAAATTTGCATATGTTCCAATCCTAACTTATATAAATATATAAATATTATATATATATCTATTTATATATATATATATATTATACAAAGTCTTAAGATGTAAAATGTTAGAAAAGTCACTGAATAAGTCCTTTGATATATCACGTATAAGAATTTATTTTGTAAAAAATCCTAACCATATTAAAAATACACATTTGATTATTATTCATAGCATATCTGAGAGAGAGAAAAAAAGGGGGGGGGTGCAGTGGTCAACACATCACGTAATAGATCAGAGAAAGTGAAGTGTTATCAGGAATGGTATTTTGAAAGTAATTTACCAATCTGAGGAAAAAAATATGAAATTTGATTACACCGTGTCACCAATGGTTGTTGCTTGGTTTGTTTGGTTTGTTTGTTTTACAGCATATCAACCTCAAAGTGGGTTATTTAATGCAATAGTTTTTCAAATAAATAATTCTTTATGGACTATATACAGATTTTTTATATAATAATTTTACTATTTAAACCTATAGATGGGACCCTAACAGGTATACCACTGACGGTCAAGAGTGGACCAGGGAGCAATGGTGATGAAGGGGTGCTCCACATTCCCAAACTCGCAAACTGGAACCTCACATCAAGATAGACGTTTAAGTCAATTCCCAGAGTACATGTTAGACCATCACCGCATTTAGCACCATATGATAAACAAGGGTTTGGGGCTTGCCATAAGGGCAATAAGGTTGGGAATCAATATGGTGCTAGGGCTGAGATGACCAGCCGATTGATTCAGGGGAGGACCTCCTGACGCTAGCCCAGATAGGGCCTAAAGTGGAGTTATGCAAGTCGAACTACTCATGCCACCTGGCTCTATCTTAACCATTCGGTTTGCCACACAGGCAACAGGTGGCCCCAATTTGGGGGAGTCTTATCCCTCAACTGAAGGTGCAAGTCGGTGCATTCTAACACCACCAGCCTGACAGGGCAGTCAATGGTTGAATCTGACCTTAATATGAAAGAAAGTAAACTACAGGCAATAGTTTCAAATATTGTCACAAGGGGAGAAATGCTGAAAGGGATGAAGATGCGTACTGACACACTTAAAATCCAAAAAGGACGCACGTAAAATCTAGATCCATACGGCTAAGTGTGTTTCTGTTTCTTCCCTCAGCTAACTAATACAATTTATTATTTCTTAGAAACGAATTACACAAGGATAGATTTACAAGTAAGAGATAGATGGCCTTTAGTTGTTTTCCCCAAATAATAAATAAAAAACCTAACAGTCTATTAAGAAAACTTTGTGGGACCCATAATTTTCCCATGGATTCATTCAAAGCAACTGTGTGTGTCCCAGAAAACCACAAAATTCAAAAAGCTATCAGCATCACTGCAAGTGTGTAAATAATATAACTAACTAGCAACTAATAAACCATGGTAAAGAGCCCAGTCCTGCCCTATATTTACCTTTAAGAGTAAACTATATCGTATTATATAGTTGAAATTGTTATTATTATAAATTCTCAGTTGAAAGTTAGATAAAGAATATAACTTGATATCGCAAGAGATGAATTTTCAAAATAGCATATTATAATTTTTAATATTTCTGATGTTGTCCTCTATGAATTGTGTGTTTAAACACAATGTCAGGTCACATTAACCTCGACTTTGTTATCAGATGGCATAACAAACTTTCACACTTAATTGACCTAGACCTAGTTTTAATTCCCAAAAAGGTTAAATATGTCATTTTTCCTTAAAAAATTATTAAGAAAAATTACTATTACTAGAATTAACTAATTATTCGAATTACTAAATTTACTAAGAATTAAAAAATACTAAGAAAAATCACAAGAAAAAATATTAATCCCCAAAGAAGGTAATAAATGTCATTTTATTTTTGTTTGTTTTGTTTACTAAGCAAATACTATCCAAAGAGAAGAAAAATATTTTAATGACACACAAATTTTTATGTCAAGTGTATGGAGACATTTGTGAAGAAAATAAATATGGTGATTCAAAATCAATTGGATACATTCAGGAGATTAAAAAAATTTTAATGATGTTTTAATGTTGTAAAAGCTTGAAGGAATTCTTTACAAATAACATTCATGTTTTTAGTTCATGAGAATGAGATAAAACAAAATGCTTCGGCATAAAGTACACCAAACAAGGGTTGGCATGCACATAAAAATCACAACAACAACAACATGAATGTGGATCTTTGCTATTTGAACCTCTTGTTTGACTTTTTGTAATCTATTTTGTCTGTAATTTTGGAAGTAAAAAATCAACAAGGACTCAGCCATGTTAAAAACAATTGGAAGCCTTAAATTTTTGGGGGTGTCTTACTTTAACATTGTCACCACACGACCCTTTATTTTTCGAAATTTTATTCAGGTGTGACAATTTTACTTTTTTTTTAGATGATTGACATGGAATTATCCTAGGATAATTATCCTCAGGATAATTTGGAGGATTTAAGATTTCATAATGTCTGATAGATTAAATGGACTTATCTGGCATTGAACCTATGTTCTTTTTTTTTTTTTTTTTGGTGGTGGAGTCAGTATTGGTCCTTTTCATTTATTGATTTGCACTATATATTCCAGTCTAGTCACCAATTACCGGGCTAGGGGGAGATAGCTGGATTTATGTCTTCCCAAGGGCATTCACAAATGAAAGAACTCAGTCAAGTATTAATCAGCTTACTAATTCCATTTTTTGTGCTGATATAATTACATATTTACTATTAATTCATACACACCATTATATATATATATATATATATATTATATATATACACAACTACACACATTATACAAATATATACTAACAAAACGTACACAATATATGCATATTAACACAAACTACAGACACACACTATAATACACAACACAAAGACATGGATATATGCTATATTAAATATAATAATATATTCATATACAACATATATTCACCGTCTACAAGTAATAAAACGATACAACCATATATATATTCCCACAATATAGCACATGCACATATTTATACCACGCACCACACCACAATATACTACACACACAACACACACACCACATAACCACACTACATCACACATATACACATACCACACATCCATATATCAAACACAACCACGCCATATATATATATATATATTTCTTATAATAGCGCATTTTTGTTGCAAGTCATTGTCCTTTGTTTTTTCGTATTGCCGGAATTATTTTTGTATCATCTGCGAGAAATTGGCTTTGATGTATTTGCATATGTCATAGACCAAGTATTTTTCTCTGCCTATATGTGGGCCATCTTCAAGGTATTTTAAACGAAACAACAATGGATATTCATTTACCATTTTATTAGTGTGTTATTATTGTTGTTGTTGTTATTGTTTTATTTATTATTGTCATTATTATTATTATTACTTTCTAATATAATTTTATAGTAATTATAAGGCATTTTAAATGTTGTGCTATTAATAAAGTTTATTTGTTTAGTTTTTGGATTTTTGTGTGCTAATATGAAGTGCTTCTAAAGTTTTTAATCGTGTTTACATGTTTGTGTTTCTATAATGGTATTTTACGCTAAGTATTTTCCGGAATTTATTGTTGGGACAATGAGTGTGATTTTAGATGTTGGGCATTGAGCTATTGTCTGTAGGTGCATTGTGAGTCTTCTAGAATATATACATTGGTGTAACCACAACTACCTTTCATACATCAGCCAATTCTCGGCCAGATATTACAAAAAAATCTGGCAATACGAAACAAAGGACAAGAACTTGCAGACAGAAAATGGCTGCATTATTTACAATATATGCCTACAAAAAAATGCTGGCCTGTACACACACATATACATATAATATATATATATATATATATTATATATATATATACATACATACATTGATATGAAAATACACTCCTGTTTGACATATAGTAATGAAACAAGAAATAAGAACTGGTTGTTGTGAGAGAGAGAGAGAGAGAGAGAGAGAGGAATTTAGAAAATTAGATTGTGTGTGAGGGGTGCAAGGTGTGGAGGGGAGGTTATTACATTGATAATTATCTGGAGAAAAACAACATTCTTTCAAGAGGATGGAACTCCATGCCATACAAGAAAAAGAAAAAAGAAAAAAAAAAAAATGAAAAAAAAATGAAGAAAAAAAATGAGAAAAAAAAAGCAGATAACAAAAAAAACGAAAAAATTTTTTTTAAATCCACAAGATTCAAATAACGACTCAATTAGTCCAGATTTTGTTTGATTGGTTACTTGTGTCAAACATAGTGAAAACAGGTCGATTTGGACGTCTCTTTAACGGATATCAGCGTTGATATTTAAAGTATATGAATTTAAGCAATTTTCAAAGTTGCAAATGTCAGACTTATTAGATCCGTTGGAGTTTGCTAAAATACCAATCAAATGTGGATTTATTAATTTTAATATGCTATACAGGTTTTTTGGGGTTTTTTTTAGTAGCATGCTTGCATGTAAAAAAAGCATTCAAAGCGTGATTTCTAAAATCCCAAATGTTTCAACGTAATCACTATCAGAGTAAGGTGTAGAGAGCATAGACCCATGCTAGAATCAACAATTGGAACGTTAATTCATAGTTTTTAAGGCGTTCTACAAAAGATGTTTTCAAAACTAAACCGATTAAAACATACTTACATCAACAATTTCACGAGAAAAGGCTAATAATAATTGTGGTGTAACTTTATTTAAAACTAGAAGCGGACTAACCGACGATGCCATGGTAGATGGGAGGGGAAACCCCTGGTGTATTGATTTATTTACTTTTAGATTTACAAATCTGGACAATATTTTACGTGGAATTTCAATGCTATTTCTATGATATTTTAATTTTCAAACATCTTCCTTACAATCAACTTTCAATGAGAGAGACTAAATAATGGTGATACAATTTATTTAAAACTAAAAACGCTAATTGTTAGTTAGTCTCGCAGCTCATTGATTATTTTGGTCTCCATAATTGATTTGTTTAGGTTTTAAATCTTGACACCCTCAATAACTTTCCATTCTATTTCTTACTAATTCAAAGTTCTAATTTTAAATATCTTCACAAATATAAATCAAATCTTCATTATTTTGCACCAAAAAGCAACACCAGTGATATTTAATGTGTAATATATATTTCTCTAATGGAACGCGTGGTGTAATGGTTAAGTTCATGGGAAATGGACTGTCACCCCGAGTTCAAATCCTGTATGTGGTAATTGCATTTCACTTAGTGTTAATACCTTGGAAATGTATGAATCCTACTCCTCCAGCTATGATAAATAGTAGGGCTACTGGCTTTTAACCTTGCTTAGGCAACTGGTCTAGGAGAAGGAAAACTCTGATCAACCTGTTGAAACTCTGCTTAAGAAATTGACCATTGTCACATCCTGCTCGGTGGAGAGTGGGTAAGTATAAGATATTTATCTACCTGTTGGTTCTCTACTGAGACAGCTCATCTCCGATGGGCTGGGCCATGCCCCAAGAATTGGATGACGATCCGAAGGACATCTCTATGCATAGCTTTCATCTGGTAAGACAGTTCGTCACCCCAGATGCATTTCAAGGATGCTGCAAGAATGATCTCAGGTACTTTGGCAGCTGGAAGGGGAAAATTTAGCTCAGGACCACCCTCCATGGCAGCAGGCTCTCCGTAGAGGACTGTTCATGTCTGAAGTCATCCCTGGTGCAACACCATGAATGATTCCAGAAGAAAGCAGAGGCAAAAAAGCATGCACATCACATCTTCAGGGACAGCCTTCATATGCGAAATCTGTAGTCGAGAATGTTTTTTCAAACATCGGACTTCACAGTCACAGGAGGCGCTGTAACTTCAGGGCACAAAAAAACTATATTATTTAAGATTCCACATAATGCACAATAGAATGACATTATGTAAAAAGTCCAGGATCACCGATAAATATAATGAGACCAAGGATATAGTATATTTTAGCATCTGAGGCAGAGTGCCACAACCTACCATCAGCTCCTAACTTACTGCACATATCCCTGTGCTACTCATACGCTGACCTGGTGAGGGCCAGTATCAAACCAGGAACCTTGGTGTTCCAAACAAGACATCTATCAATGACTTTAAACCGGTTAAAGTGGGTTAGTAATATGATTAACCAACCCCTTACACCCCTGCACACACGTGACAAGCAAAAACTTGTCTTTTTAGGGGCTCTTTGCACAAATGTGTCATGGCCTCTGACCTAAATTCTTTTAGGCGGTGCCTGCTAAAAAACAACCCAAGCTAAAGACTGAAGCCCTAGCTGTTTTGAACGCATTTTTATTCTAATATTTTTTTTGTGATTTTAGGGTCTAGGATAGGGTTATACAATCTATACCACATAATACATAAAGAACAAATACAAGAGGGGTAGGTATGCAACAAATTACATAGAAATTAACTGTAGGTTGCTGCAGAAGGACCCATGTACAGTTGTGATACAAGATTGAGTATGGATGCAACATGAATTAACTGTAGGTTGCTGTAAAAGGACCTGTGAAATCAATTTGTGATATAAGAATTGAGTATGGTAATGCAACATGATTAACATTAATTACTGTAGTTGCTGCAAATGACCGTGTAAAAATCAGTATTATGATTGTTTCTGCCATGAGATTTTATATGAGTGGCAAGTCCAGTTTGAACAAACAAACCACTACTGGAGAAATGTCAGAGGTCAAGTCCTGTTTTCACTAAAAGTGTTGTTTAAGATGGGTGTTTGATTTTCCAAACCTTCCAAATAATACACAAACATACCTATTACATAAAAGTTTTATGGTTAGCTTGTAAACATTGCTAAACAAAGATAATAAGTATTTATTTATTTATTATCTATTAATTTGTGAAGCTATTGCAATCAAATGTAATTGTCCAGGTCTTATTAATTTCAACTATCTCATCTTCAGAGTCATTTTCAAAAATATGAACGCTGTTTTGTTTATAAGTGACATTTAACAGTAGATTAGAAATTAACATTGAATGGATTATTGGATAATGAAAAAAAGAATGAAATTGATCAAACAACTAAAAATCACATCCCTTCCCGTGGCACTCAAACAACCCATGTGACAACATGGAATACACGTGCCAAGTGCTACCCGGACTCATCGTTTGTTTCCTAATGTAGCAATTCTTACAGGAAGTCTCGGTAAACTGAAGAGTTATCTTCGGAGTCACACGCCTCTCAGGTGCTAGCAATGAGAAAGAAGGAAATCAGCGGCAATATATTGACCATTGCTAGTTACCATTTGGCTTGGTGATTTTATTCACACAAATAGGAAGCGCGGGTGTAATGGTAAAGTTATGGAAATGGACTCGTGCCCCGAGTTCAAATCCTGGACAGGGTATTGCAATTTCACATTTTTTTTAATTTTTTTTTTAGAATTTTTTTATTAGCGTAATACCCTTGGAAAGGTATGCCATCCTACTCTCCCTCAAGCTATGGTAAATAGCAGGGCAACTGGGTTCTTTAACCATGGATAGGTAAACCAGTCCTAAAGAAGAAGGAAAACTCTGAATTCAAGCACCTGTTGAAACCCACTTAGCAATGACTTGTGTCGTATCCTGCTCGTGTGGAGGAGTTGGTAAATATATAATATCACACAAATTCAATTCTTGTTTTACGAACTTGCAACTTTGGGTAAATGTGCAATAGTACCGGCCTTTAAGCAGTATGCAGATACAAATGCCTTAGAAGGGAGCTGGGTGTAAAGTCTGTGATAAGTGGGCCCCTGTTTGGGCTTGGTAATGAGAGCTTGTGTTTTTACGTCTCCCTCCAGTCTGCTTTGATAAGTAAAGTTTTTGGTTTGGCTAAGTGAAATGGATGAAGTGTAGCGACCGCTAATTTACACACTACCCTCAGTGGAAAGCTCCGTGATAAGTAGCCCTGTTTTTGGGTAGTAGAGAATGTTTAGTTTTTACGGCTCTCGTTGGTAACGCTCCCTGATAAGTAAAGTTTTGGTAATAGGCGCCACACACGATGATGGCAATTCGCCCCCAGCGGCAGGGGAAGATAATAGCTATGGAATTTCCTAACAAATTATAAATAAATACTGTGATTATTGCAAATAGAAAGATTCATGAAGATTTGTTGGAGGCCATGGTGTTAATGTTACCATCAAGAAGTAGCATAAAAACAATGAGACTAGGTCAAATCCTGGATGTGGCTGTTTGCATTTCACATAGAGCTAATACCTTGGGAAAGGTACAATCCAACTCTTCTCCCTCTAGCTATGGTAAATACGTAGACAGACTGAGCTCCTTAAACCTTGGCTAGGTAACGCTGTTCAGAAGGAAAAAATTGAATTCAAATCTGTTAAAAGTCTGCTGAAGGACAGGACTGTGGTGGTTGAGCAGTCAGTGAACCTAGGTTTTCTAATGTGATCTCATAACATGCAACACTCACTATGGGTAAAGTAGGGCAGACTGGGCTCTTACAGTAGTCTAAGAAGGAAAACCAAAATGGGCTCTCTTCAGTTAGTAAAAAACTATTTTGTTAATAGTGTGTAATGGTTAGTTCGTAGGAAATGACCTCGTCACCAGAGTCAAAAATCTTGGACGAAGCTACAGTTCATAGTGCTAATACTCTGGGAAAGGTATGAATCCAACTACTCTCCCTCCCAGCTATGATATATAGGGCAACTTGGCTCTTTTACGTTGTTAGGCAACCATTCTAGAGAAAAGGAAACTCTGAAATTCTAAAACCTGCTAAATCCTTTGGGAGGGTCACACTGGAATAAGCTAAGTCCTAATTAGTGATTTATTTCCTAATAAATCTAATCTAATATTGAGAGCCCACCCCTCACCTTCTAGTACAAATATATATATTACCAATATTATTCCTCAGAATTTTTATATTTTAACTATTAATTAATTTGATAATAAATTTTGAAGCGAAGTAATGCAAAATAATATGTTGAGGAAACATATTATTAAATTCTTGGTGTTAAAATACTTAATATTTTCCAGCGGTAACCGCCATCTTCAAGTATCTATGTTTTGAAGTATTATATTCCTTGCTTATTGAATCGACCGTGGATAATCCAGTGAATGCAATTTGCTGATGTAAATATAGGAACTCGACTGATTCCGCATATTCCGTTAATTCCCGTGTTATGGTATTCTGTGGAACTTTTGAAATTTCAGATATTTTCTTTCTTATTTTTTTTTTTTTTTGCTATAAATAAACTCGCTTAGGCAAATTAGAAATCAAAGATTCTGTTTGTTCTTATCACAATTAGAGCATTAAATCTAAACGTAATAATACATTTTTTGAAAAGCAAAGTAATAGCAATAGTTGGAGAAAAACATATTTATATTCTTTGGTGTAATAAACAATAATTAAATGAATATGTTCTCAAACAAAATTGCATTACTTTGCTTTCAAAAAAATGGTAATTATTACGTTTAAAGAATTAAATGCTTCTTAAATGTGATAAGAACAAACAGAAATCTGATTCAATATGCCTAAGCGAGGCTTTATTTATAGCATAAAAAAAAAAAAAAAAATGAAGAAATATAATCTGAATTTCAAAAGTTCCCACAGAACACCAAACACGGGAAATTAACGAATATGACGGAATCAAGTCGAGTCCTATATTTACATCAAAAATCGCTTCACCGATTATAACACCAACGGTCGATTTTCAACAAGCAAGGATATAAACTTTCAAAACTTGGATACTCTGAAGAGCGTACCGCTGAAAATATAAGTAGTTAACACCAAAGATTTAATAATAGTTCCTCAACATATATTTTGCAATTACTTCGCTTTTCAAAAATTTATTATTACGTTAAGATAATGCTTCTAATGCGATAAGAACAAACAGAAAATCTTTGATTATATAATTTTATATAATTAAAAGGCTAGATTAGATTTTAAAATATATATACAAGTCGAGGTAAAAAAATCATACATAATGAATAGGTAGATGTTTCTAGACAAAAACAAAGATATAGGTTTATAAGTTCCCAAAATTCACACTGAATTGTCCAATTGGACACTAACCAAGTGGATAAAGGAGTTTAAGTCTAAGTGACGAGTTATCTCTATACTGGTCCGGGTCAGGGGCAGCAGTAACATAGAAATAATAATTAAACAACTTAAACAGCTTAACACTCTACCCAACTTGGTAGCGGAATGAGAACAGGATACCTCCGTGGACTGTAAAGGGTTAGGTTCAAAGTTCGTGATGGCTCCGATTACGATAGAAAGGTTCCTGATTACAACAAGAACGTTCTCGAGTCTGAGTAAAGTTCCTGAAGTCCGACAAAGAAATACCTGAAGAAGGCCGGGAACACATTGGCCGAAAACTGTACAGATACAATAAAGATGTAGAAGATAGTCCGAATATATCCAAATATTCTTATTACCCAAATATCTTTGAAAATCATCAAAGGGTTATTTTATGCCAGCAGTAAGAATTATGAAGAAGGGTTAGATCTATTATGTTTTTTTTAACAAACAAAGATTTTTCTTGTTTTCACGCGTAAATGGTCTGCAGTTTGTGCATATAGATTGGGAGTACTTTTAGGGATAAGTTATAGGATAAAGTCAAGTTAATTGTCATATTTTTTAAAATATAATTTCATTCTTTCAGGAAGTACAAATTATTTAGGAAGGGTTAGCTCAGTCGGTAGANACCACCCTCCACCCTCCAGAATGTCTAAAAAAACAATCTCCTGGTCTAGAACGCTAATTGAAACAGGTACGACCCACATTATGCTGACTGTGGATACCACTTTTAGAGAGCACTCGCGCCGACTTTACTTTTGTTAAAATCTATACTTCTCCAGGTTCCTACAACTGGCATATATAGAAGCTTTAATTTTTTTCTATACATACCAATGATAAAATTATATAAATGGGTACAATTTATGTGTAATGTGTGTAATGATTTATAATAAAATCATTAAATAATAATATTTATTTATAATAATTTTTATTTAATATATATATTTAATATATATCAAAATATTTTATTTATAAAAATATTAAAAAAGATACTAAATATTTTGATGTGAATATAATTGAAAATAAAATAAATAATAACATTATATATAATTAATATATAATTTAAATATACTATCTAATATATATATTATATTATCATTAAAAAAAAATCTAATATATATTAATAGTATAATTTTATATATTAAATTATAATATATATAAATTTTCAAATTTATATAATATATTATTATATTATATTATATATTATATATAATTATATATTATTCAATATATTACAGATTAAAATAAATAAATTTGAAATAAATGAAAAAAATTTGAAATAAAATATTTATTAAAATAAATATTTTATTGATAATAAATTTATATATATCAAATATTTTTATTAAATAATTTATGTGGTAATGATTATATAATTTAAAAAAATTAATAATATAACTAATAATAGATAATAGAAATAAAACAAATTTTTAACCAATATGGACTTGAAAAAAACAAACAAAAAAAAAGAAAGAAAGCAAGAAAAGAAAGAAAAATGTTGCCTATAGAAAAAGAATATAAACATAGATTTTAGCAAAATCCGGGTATCAAAATTTTTTTTCTGTGTCCTTATTTACAGAATATGTAATTTTTGATAAGAAACATATAATATTATAAAAAGGGTATACGCAGGAATAACCTACTCCTGTTTCTCACTATAAGGATCTTCAGGGTAAAATCCACTGAATTAATCAAAGATTGTGCTTAAATTACAACCAATTTACACATGTTATTTGAGCCAAAAATACACGCATGCAAATAGCTGTAATTAAATCAATATCTTGATTAATTCCAGTGGTATATAACGCCTGTATGATCCTTATCGTGAAACAAGAGTTATTCTGTGTATACCTTTATAATAATAAATTTTGCCTCTTACTAACGATATTGAGCCACTTTAATTTGTATAGCGCTGTTTTATCATCTGTCGAAACTGCATCAACTGTAACCCATTGGACCCAATTTTCACCGGCTAAGTCACCTATTTTCATATAAAATCATATATACTATAATATAATATATATATACACACACACACCACACACACCACATCTTTAAAAATTGTGAAAATTATATTTTTTAAATAAAGTTTAAAATGAAAAAATATTCTAACATATATATATATTATATTTATAAGAATATATTAATAATTTCCAGTTTTTATTTACAATAAAAAAAAAAACTGCACAATCCAATTACCAAAAAATAAAAAATAAATAAAGTTGAAATTTCCACAAAAGTTAATAAAAAATACTAACAACCACAATTTACAATTTAAAGTTTTATATTTCTTTACTTGTATATCATATGTTTAACACCTATTTATTTTCTAATAGTTTATAAATTTGTTTGAAAGCATGTTTGTTTTTGGGTTAGATTATTTTGAAGGTTTTATCCCAAACCAGGTTATATGAACCTCGAATAAGCATCATAGAAACCAAGCAGGCCAATCAGGAGCTCGGAATGAGAATCAGCCAAATTGCAAGAACTGGACTATGCTTGATTTTAATAATATCCAACTGTCTTGGCACTGGTCAGTTGTGGCTTAGCTAGTTGCTGTTGTTACAAGACCAACAGATACATTAACTCACTTCAACAGTTACCTATTTTCTGCCTTTTGTATTGGGATAACCATTCAAAAAATCAATCTAAAAACCAAAAAACCAAACAATGCTTCAAACAAATATAAAACGTATAGAAAATAAATAAGTTCTAAAATATGATATACAAGGTTTAAAGAATAATATAAAACTTTTATTTTATAAGAATATGTGGTGTGTATATTGTTTTTAACTTGGTTGACAAATTTCAACTCTATATTTATCTTTTTATTTATTGTTTGTCAAATTGTATTGTGCAGTTTTTTATTTATGTCAAGTAAAAAACATGAAAATATTCAATATAATTCTTATAAAATATATTATATAATGTTAGTAACAATATTTTTCATTTAAAATTTTATTTAAAAATAAAAATTTCACAATTTTAAAGCATGTGTGTAATTGGTCTGTACTATATAAATATATTAAATAGTATATATATTTAATGAAAATTCGGTGATCTTAACGGAAATTGGTCACTAAATGGTTAGTTGAATGAGTTTCACAAATGATAAAACAGCGATATAACAAATTATAAAGTGCTCATAGTTAGTAGAGCAAATTTATTATATAACAAAGGTATAACACAAGAATAACCTACTCTTGTTTCAACCATAAGATCATCAAGGTTAATTCCACTGAATTAATCAAAATATTGATTAATTACAGCCTATTGCATGCGTGTAATTTTGTGGCTTCAAAAACATGTTACCAATCTGGCTGTAATTAATCAACATCTGATTAATCAGTGGATTTACCCTGAGATCCTTATATGAAACAAGAGTTAGGTTTATTCCTGTGTAATACCTTTTTAATAATACTATATTTCTTTATAATTACATATCTTAATAAGAAAGAAAAAAAATTTTCTATACGCGATTTTGCTAAAAATCTATGTTTATTCTTCCTACAATGGCAACATTTTTCTTCTTCTTTTCTTTTTTTTTGTTTTTTTTTTCCACAGTATATTGTTAATAAATTGTTTCTAATTCTTTATTAGTTATATTATTAATTTTTTTAATAATATATCATACAACATAATATTATAAAATAAAATATTTAGAATATATTAAATTATTATAAAAATTAAAATATTTATTTTAAATAAATATTTATTTCAAATTTATTTTCATGTATTCAATTATTTATTTCAATCTGAAATATATTAATAATAATAATAATATAAATATTATAATAAAATATAATATAATATAAATTTGAAAATTTATATATAATTATAATTTATATTATAATAACATATAATATAATATATAATTTTTTATATAAATATAATATAATATAAATTATATATTAAAATATATAATATATTATAGTATATAATTTATTATTCAAATTTAATTTCAACAAAATATTATTATTTTATTTAAAATATTATAAATAAAATATTATAATATAAAATAAAAAATATAATTAAAAAAATTATAAATAAAATTATATTATTTATGTTTTATTTTAAAATCATTACACACACTTATACACATAAATTGACCCGAATTTAAAGAATTTTATCACTGGTATTATAGAAAAAAAAATTAAAGTTCTAACATCCACAGTTGTAGAAACCTGAAGTATTAAATATTAAAAAAAAAAAAAGTAAGTCGGCTGGTCTATCGGATCACCATTCACAAGAGTTCCCCCTTTTCAAAGCGCTTATGACCAAGGAATGTTTTAGCATCTGATGGTGAGCGCCACACCTACCATCATCTCCTTACATTTACCGCCTACAATCCCTGTGCACTCATACCGAGTGCGAGGCCGGTATTGAACTGGAACCTTGTGGTTTCAGCACACTCTACCGACTAGCTTAACCCTTCCTAAATAATTTTACGTCCTGCAAAGAAATGAAATATTTTAAAAAATATGACAATAAACTGAACTTATCTATAAAACTTATCCGCCGTAGAAGAGAGAGAGCCGAAGTCATATAGCAACTAAACTGCAGACATTACGGGTTGAAAAATCAAGAAAATTCTTTGAAAAAAAAACAAATAATCTAAACCATTCTTCAAATCTTACTCTTGCATAAATTACCCTTGAGAATTTTCAAATATATTGAATAAATTATGTGATATCGGACTATTCTCGTGTCATCTTTATTGTATCTGTACAACGTTTCGCCAATGTTTCCCCCACCTTCTTCAGTATTTCTGTTCGGAGCTCAGAAACTTACTCAGACTCTAGAACTTCTGTGTAACCAGAACCTTCTTACGCGTAATCGGGAACCATCACAGAACTTTAACCTAAACCCTTTATTCAGACCACGCGAGGTATCCTGTTCTCCATTTCCGCTAACCATAAGTTGGGGTAGAGGTATAAAGCTAGTTAATGGTTTAATTATTATTCTATGTTACTGCCTCCCTTGACAGATTAACCTGCAGTCTAAAGATAAAACTGTCACTAAACTATTCTATAAACCTAACTCTTTATCCACTGGTTAAGTGGTCCAATTGGACAATCAGTGTGAATTTTGAACTATAAACCTAATATCTTGTATTTGTGCTAGACATTCTACCTATTCACTTATGTATGATTTTTTACCTACACTTATATAATATATTATATTTTAAAATCTAATCTAGCTTTTTATATCATAAAATTATAATAATCCAAAGATTTCTGTTGTTCTTATCGCATTAGAAGCATTAATCTTAAACGAATAATAATTTTTTTTGGAAAGCGAAAGTAATGCAAAATATATGTGAAAACTATTATTTATTAAATTCTTTGGTGTTGTAATAAAACTTAATATTATAAATATGTTTCTCAACATATATTTGAGCATTATTCGCTTTTCAAAAAATTTTATTATTACGTTTAATGGTTTAATGCTTTCAAATGCATAAGAACAAACAGAAATCTTTGATTCAATAATGCCTAAGCGAGGCTTTATTATAGCCAAAAAAAAACAAAAAAAAAAAAAAAAGAAATTAAGATCGGAAATTCAAAAGTTCCCCACAGAACACCCATAACACTGGGAATTAACGGATATGACGAATCAGTCGAGTCCCTATATTTACTCGAGAAATATCGCATTCACCGGAATTATAACACCACGCATTCAGATTTTCAACAAAGCAAGGCATATAAACTTTCAAAACATTAGATACTCTGAAGATCGGTTACGCCTGGAAAATATAAGTATTTAACACCAAAGAATTTAAATAATTGTTTTCTCAACATATATTTTGCATTTACTCGCTTTCAAAAATTTATTATCAAATTAATAAAGTTAAAATATAAAAAAATTCTGAGAATAAATATGTAATATATATATATTGTAACTAAAAGGTTGAGGGGAGGGGGGCTCTCAAAGTATTAGATTAGATTTATTAGGAAATAAATCACTAATTAGGACTTAGCTATCCAGTAGTGACCATCCCAAGAGGATTTAGCAGGTTGAATTCAGAGTTTCCTTCTCCCTAGAATGGTTTGCCTTAACAACGGTTTTTTAAAGAGGCCAAGTCTGCCCTACTATTATCCATAGCGACGGAGTAGTGGATTCATACCTTCCCAAGAGTATTACATATATGAACTGTAGCTTCGTCCAAGATTTGAAACTCTGGTTGACCGAGTTTCATTTCTACGACTAACCATACACCACTATTAACAAAGATATGTTTTGACTAACCATGAAGAGAGCCCTCTTGTTTCCTTTCTAGACTACTTGTTAAAGAGCCCATGTCTACCCTACTATTTACCCATAATGTGAGGTTGCATTCATAGATTCAGCAAAGACTTACATTGACCAACTATCGAAGGATTCTTGGTTGCCTGCACAGAAAACCTCCCAGGGGCAAATGAATGATAGGGAGGTTGGCGAATTCAGATATCCTCTGCCTGCGTACATTGATGATATGTGTAAATAATTTGTCTAGAAAATCATACACAATAATCATGGTTTTTATGAGTAAAAATTAGACGTCCAACGTCCAAATGAAATGAGAAAAAAACAAAATATTATTCATACTGGTGTGCTTAGCCGCCGAATTCTATTTC
This sequence comes from Doryteuthis pealeii, assembly GCA_023376005.1. NCBI lineage: Eukaryota > Metazoa > Mollusca > Cephalopoda > Myopsida > Loliginidae > Doryteuthis > Doryteuthis pealeii. Next base: position 49,302,251 of record CM042179.1, read on the forward strand.
TTATGATTGTCGTTCAACTCAGCTAAATAAGCGGCCCTCGGCTTTGTATTATTAAAGGAAAAGAGTAAAGAAAAGGACTGCTACACAGAAAAATATAATTAAGAGAAGAAAGTAAAGAAAAAAGATGGGTGGAAAAGATAATAGAGAGAGTTTACTATAAGCACCAGCAGACTTGTAAACAATTTGAATTCAGAGTTTTCCTCTCTGAACAGTTTTACTAGCCAGCCAAGTTTAAGAGCTCGTCTGCTCTACTATTTACCCATAGCTAGAGGGAGAAGAGTTGGATTTGTACCTTTCCCAAGGGTATTAGCTCTATGTGAAATGCAAACAGCCACATCCAGGATTTGAACTAGTCTCATTGGTCTACTTCCTATGATGGTAAACATTACACCATGTGCCTCCAACAAATCTTTCAATGAATCTTCTATTTGCCAAATAATCACAGTAATTATTATAATTTGTTGGAAATTCCATAGCTAATTATCTCCCCCTGCCGCTAGGGGGCGAATTGCCATCATTGTGTGTTGGTGCCTATACCAAAAACTTTACTTATCAGGGAGCCGTTACCAACGAGAGACGTAAAAACTAAACATTCTCTCACTTAGCCCAAAAACAGGGCCTACTTATCACGGAGCACCCACTGAGGGTAGTCGCGTAAATAGCGGTCGCTTCACTTCATCCATCACATAGCCCAAAAACCAAAAACTTTACTTATCGAAAGCAGTACTGGAGGAGAGACGTAAAAACACCAAGCTCTCATTACCAAACCCCAAAACAGGGCCCACTTATCACAGAACTCTACAACCAGCTCCCTTCTAAGGCATTGTATCTGCATACTGCATAAAGGCCGGTACTATTGCACATTTACACCAAAGTTAGGAAAGTCGTAAAACAAGAATGAATTTGTGTGATATATATATTTACCAACTCCTCCACACGAGCAGGATACGACACAAGGTCAATTTCTTAAGCGGAGTTCAACAGGTTTGAATTCAGAGTTTTCCTTCTCCTAGACTGGTTACCTAGCCATGGTTAAAGAACCCAGTCTGCCCTGCTATTTACCCATAGCTGGGGGAGAGTAGGATGCATACCATTCCAAGGTATTAGCGCTAAGTGAAAATGCAATTACCACGTCCAGGATTTGAACTCGGGTGACGAGTCCATTTCCCATGACTTTAACCATTACACCACGCGCTCCTATTTTGTGTGATATAAATCACAAGCCAAATGGTAACTTAGCAATGGTCAAAATATATTGCTGCTTGATTTCCTTCTTTCTCATTTGCAAGCACCCGAGAGGCTGTGACTCCGAGATAACTCTTCAGTTTACTGAGACTTCTGAAGAATTTGCTACATAGGAAAACATACATGAGTACCGTAGCACTTGGCACTGTATCCATGTGTCACATGGGTGTTTGAGTGCCACGTGGAAGGGATGTGATTTTAGTTGTTCTGATCAATTTTCATTCTATTTTTTTCATTACCAATAATCCATTCAATGTTAAATTCTAATCTACTGTTAAATTCACTTAAAAACAAAACAGCGTTCATATTGAAAAGATCTCTGAAGATGGAGATAGTTTGAAATTAATAAGACCTTGGACAATTACATTTTGCATTGCAATAGCCTTCACAAAATAAATAGATAAATAAATAAAAAAAATACTTTATATCTTTGTTTAGCAATGTTTACAAGCTAACCATAAAATACTTTTATGTATAGGTATGTTGTGTATTTGAAGGTTGGAAAATCAAACCCCCATCTTAAAACAAACACTTTAGAAACAGAACTTGACCTCTGACATTTCTCAGTAGTGTTGTTTGTTCAAAACTGGACTTGCCACTCATATAGAATGTCATGACAGCAAACAATCACAAACTGATTTTACACGGGTCATTTTGCAGCAACCTACAGTTAATTCATGTTAATTCATGTTGCATACCATACTCATCTTATATCACAAATTGATTTTACACAGGTCCTTTTACAGCAACCTACAGTTAATTCATGTTGCATACCATACTCATCTTGTATCACAAACTGGTTTTACATGGGTCCTTCTGCAGCAACCTACAGTTAATTCATGTTAATTTGTTGTATACCATACCCCTCTTGTATTGTATCTTATGTATTATGTGATATTGTATAGTATTGTATAACCCTAATCCTAGACCCTAAAATCACTAAAAAAATATTAGAAATAAAAATGCGTTCAAACAGCTAGGGACTTCAGTCTTAGCTTGGATTGTTTTTTTAGCAGGCACCGCCTAACAGAATTTAGGGCAGAAGGCCATGACACATTTGTGCAAAGAGCCCCTAAAAGACAAGTCTTTTGCTTGTCACGTGTGTAGCAGGGGGTGTAAGGGGTTGGTTAAATACATATACCTAACCACTTCTTTGCATCTTTTAAATTTTTGCTGTTCACGAGCGAGCAGATAATGGCAGGTTAAAGAGTATTTTCTCTTTATAGAAATGGTAGAAATGGTTTATAAAAAAAAAAAAAAATAGATAAATAAAAATTTCCAGATATTTAAACAAAGAAAAATTTAAACAAAGAAAAAACAAAATATCTGGTATTTTTCTTTAACTCTTAACATCCTATACCACCTCATTCCACCCGACCAGAAGTTACATTTGTTTTCCTAATCCACCTCAAACAATAGCCTTTGTTTAAATTTAATATTAAACATGTTTAGAAGTCTTTATTTTAAGGGTAATAACAGGTAACTTTAAATGAAAAGGCCATTTTTAGCCATTTTGTGATAAATCCTTATAGACTTAGAAAATTCTCAACAGGATGTTAAGAGTTAATATTTTATGATAAATTACTTTAAAGGGGGTATCATTTTATTTAGAATTTCAGTGACAAAACTAGCAGATTCATAAATAGGTATTGCACAAAGATCACTACGTAACAGAAAGAATGAATAATTTTAAAATTTATGAGAAACAGAAAAATATATATTTTAGAGTGATGATTTTTTTTTTGAGGGGGTGGTGGTGAATAAAAGAGTATTTCCTTAATTATCATCATGAATTAAATGTATCAAAGTAACTTCCCTTTGCTAACTGTGGCTCTACAAAAAATAAACTTCTACACTATTTGAAAGATGAAAAGTATTTTTTTTTTTTTTCAGAATAAGCAATTCTTGTTCTGGTTGGTAAAAATGTCTAAACCTGACTTGTTTAATATAATTAATTAAATTTGATTATAGAGAATTTGAAATTTGAGTGCATCAGTTTCAGAAAAAGAAAGATAACTAGCAGAGTAATATAGTTAAGATAACCGCGCATGTGCTTTAGCCACGTTAATATTTAATATTTCTTTTTTTAATTTTTACAAATGCTACCGTTTCTATAAAGAGAAAATACTCTTTAACCTGCCATTATCTGCTCGCTCATGAACAGCAAAAATTTAAAAGATGCAAAGAAGTGGTTAGGTATATGTATTTAACCAACCCCTTACACCCCCTGCTACACACGTGACAAGCAAAAGACTTGTCTTTTAGGGGCTCTTTGCACAAATGTGTCCTGGCCTTCTGCCCTAAATTCTGTTAGGCGGTGCCTGCTAAAAAAACAACCCAAGCTAAGACTGAAGTCCCTAGCTGTTTGAACGCATTTTTATTTCTAATATTTTTTTAGTGATTTTAGGGTCTAGGATTAGGGTTATACAGTACTATACAATACCACATAATACATAAGATACGATACAAGAGGGGTATGGTATGCAACAAATTAACATGAATTAACTGTAGGTTGCTGCAGAAGGACCCATGTAAAATCAGTTTGTGATACAAGATGAGTATGGTATGCAACATGAATTAACTGTAGGCTCTTTGCACAAATGTGTCCTGGCCTTCTGCCAGTGGTGGGGGTGGGGGTGGAGGGGGGCATGTATTAGCCAACCCTTTACAAACCGTGTAAACAAAGAAAAATTTCTTTAACAATGTTGACTCCTTTTTTAAAGAAGATATGTTTTCAATTTTAAATGTGCACAGCATATGTACTTATGAAAACTGCAAATAATACTGCACCACCACTGCCACTGCCACCACAAAGAGACAATAACAACTTCATTGTGCTTACCGGGTGATCCTGAACGGTTAAAATGTCATTGATAGAGTGTCTTGTTTGGAA
>CM042179.1:49311388-49316388 GCA_023376005.1 Doryteuthis pealeii
ATTTATAATTTGGGGAAACAACTAAAGCCATCTATCTCTTACCTTGTAAATCTATCCTGTGTAATTCGTTTCTAAGAAAATAATGAAATGTATTTAGTTAGCTTGAGGGAAGAAAACAGAAAACCACTTAGCCGCATGGATATGATTTTACTGCGTCCTTTTTGATTTTAGTGTGTCAGGTACGCATCTTCCATCCCTATTAGCATTTCTGCCCTTGTGTAAATTATTTGAAACTATTGCCTTAGTTTACTTTCTTTCATATTAAGGTCAGATTTAGAACCATTGGACTGCCCTGTCGGCTGGGGTGTTAGAATGCACCGACTGCACCTCTGCAGAGGGATAAGACTCCCCCAATGGGGCCACCTGTTGGCCGTGGGTGGCAAACCGTAATGCTTAAGGATAGAGCCCAGGTGGATGAGTAGTTCATGACATGCAATACTCCACTTTGGCCCTATCTTGGGCTAGACGGGCGGTCAGAGAGGCTCCCTCTGATCAATCGGCTGGTCATGTCAAGCCCTAGCACCTATATGATTTTCCCAACCTTATTGCCCTTATGGCAAGCCCCAACCCTTTTTATCATATGGGTGCTAAAAGGCGGTGGCTGAGGGTCTACATGTCCTTGGAATGACGTTAAACTCTATCTGATGGTGAGGTTCCAGTTTTGGAGGTTTGGGGAATGTGGAGCACCCCTTCATCACCATTGCTCCCTGGTCCACTCTGACCCGGAGTGGTAGTACCTGTTAGGGTCCTATCTATAGGTTAAATAGTAAAAATGTATTTATAAAAAAATTGTATAATCCATTAAGAATTGATTTATTTGAAAACTTTATTGGCATTAAATGACCCACTGAGGTTGATAAGCTGTAAAACAAACCAAACCAAACAAACCAAGAACCATTGGAGTGACACGGTGTAATCAAATTCTATTTTTTTCCTTCAGATTTGGTAAATTACTTTTCAAAATCCATTCCTGATATACACTTGCACTTTCTCTGCATCTTTACTGCTGATGTGTTGACACTGCACCCCCCCCCCTTTTTTTTCTCTCCTCAGATTACGCATGAATAATAATCAAATGTGTATTTTTATAATTGGTTAGGATTTTTTACAAAAATAAATTCTTAGACTGATATATCAAAGACTATTCAGTGACTTTTCTAACATTTTACATCTTACAGAACCTTTTATAATATATATATATATATATATATATATATATATATATATATATATATATTTAAGGTAGGATTGGATACATATGCAAGATAGGATTTGAAACATTCGTTCTCAACAAATATTAAAAAAAAGAAAAAAGATATTACAGTTATTCGCCCATTTCATTCATAACATAAAGAAGGGGAAAGGGAGGAGAAAGAAAAAAGAAGAGGAAAAGAAAAGAAGAAAAAAGAAAAGTATAACCACGCAAAAAAAAACTTAAGCACGTTCATTTCTGATATTTGTCTCTGAAGATAAAGTTTTCTTTGAAATCGATAAGACAAAAAATAACATCTTTTTGTTTTTTTTCTTTACACGTATTGTAATTGCCTTCAAATTATTAATATATTTAATATTTACAATACATTTAAAAGTCCGTTTTACATTTACAATACATGTATTGTAAATATTAAATAAATAAATACAGCTCTTACAGAAGCAATTGAGCACTTTATTATCATTTCTCCAATACTAACAAAGAATTAACTATATATATATATATAAAATGGAAATTAATCCGACAGTATGAATAAGATATAATGAAAAAACAAACGATGTTTACAACTGAAATAGGCTCATCAGAAGAGAAAGTGTGCAAACCGTTTCGGGGCCCAATTCTCTTGACGGTTTAAAAAGCAACACTCGGCCCATCCTCACTAATATGAGGACCCTATTGCATTATAATGTATCAACCGCACGTGGGTCGGTCATCAACAAAAATATAAGACGGAAAAAGACCGTTAGTAAAAACAGAACGCTGCTAGTCAAACGTTGGAATTAATCAAAAAAAAAAAAGAAATGTGCTGTCTGTATTAAAAATAATATCAATTTTATTTAAAATAAAATGAATTTTAATTAAATAAAATGAATCTCATTTTCAATTTTGAAAATAAATACAGACAGCACAATTTCTTTTTTTTTTTTTTGATTAATTCCAACGTTTGACTAGCAGCGTTCTGTTTTTACTAACGGTCTTTTTCCCGTCTTATATTTTTGTTGATGACCGACCCACGTGCGGTTGAACATTATAATGCAATAGGGTCCTCATATTAGTTGAGGATGGGCCGAGTGTTGCTTTTTAAACCGTCAAGAGAATTGGGCCCCGAAACGGTTTGCACACTTTCTCTTCTGATGAGCCTATTTCAGTTGTAAACATCGTTTGTTTTTTCATTATATCTTATTCATATATATATATATATATACATATATATATACCAAACCCTATGCACAGGCAGGATGTAACACAAGGGCAATTTCTTAAGTAGAGGTTTAAATTCAGACTTTTTCCTTCTCCTAGGCTGGTTACCTAGCCAAGGTTAAAGAGCCCAGTCTGCCATATATATATATATATATATATATATATAAAGGGGCCGGTTTAGCTCAGTCGGTAGAGCGTCGGACAAGCAACCACATGGTTCCTGGTTCGATACTGGCCCTTGCCAACTCAGCGTATGAGTAGCTCAGGGATTTGTGCGGTAAAGTGAGGAGCTGATGGTAGGTGTGGTGGTCCACCTCAGATGCCAAAAAACAATTGTTTAGCGCTATTGAAAAGGGGATAGATTCCCTCGCTGTCTGGCTGACTTTAGGCCACCCTGATTATTCTTTAAATATATAGTAAAGAAAAAGGTTTAAATGCCATGTATTAAATGTATTAGCAGTTATAAATTTGTTTTCTTCAATCTCATTTCAAACCCTTGGGGAATGCTCCAAGCAAATCAACTTTTGAGGACCGTTCCAAGTGCACCAATTACAATTGGTATCACTGTCACCCTCATATTCCAGTTTCGTGTATTTATTTGATCTGTCTATGCCCATTTATTACTTTGTTTATTAGATCGATTCTATTAAAGATAAATTGAATTGAGTCAGATTGCATTTTTATTCCAGTCTGAATTATCTCCCTTTGTTACAATAAAAGGTAATTTAGAATATTCCAGTCTGAATTATCTCCCTTTGTTACAATAAAAGGTAATTTAGAATATGTCAGGGGCAGATGTTTTCGGTGTTGATCGAATAAAGTAACAAAACGAGAGGTGGGGGGGGATCTGGAAAAAAAGCAGCAGCAGCAGCAAGAAGACATTTAAAAAGAGAACTACAACCGTATGGATAACTTTCTTGCCTTTAAGCTCCAAAATGAGAGAGAGAGAGAGAGAGGTAGAGAGAGAGAGAGAGAGAGAGAGAGAGTCATTATAGAATTTCTAAAGAATAACAATATGATCCAGTGTCCTTATCAAAAAAAAAAGTCTTCTCTTTCTTTTCGAGGATTTTGATAATAGTGAATAATAACTGTGAACTTTTTTGCTTTTAAATATACATGAAAAATCCTAATTTCTTTCAATTAACCTCTTGACCTCCATTTTTTGTGCTGGGGGCTAATTTAGCCCCCTCCCCCTCATACACTGGACTGAGTGTTATTTTACTATACACTGTAAGCCATAAGTATTATTAGGCAACTTACAATTAATGGTCTTTTATTAGTCTTGTTCCCTAATAAGAAAATTATTTTAGAGTTCCTGGACAAAACAAAAAAACAAGTCTAAGAACCACTGACCCAAAGAATAGGTCTTAACCCTTTTGAATCTGGGTGGAGTGGTAGTACCTGTTAGGGTACCATCTATAGGATAAATAGAAAAAAAATGAGTTTTTAAAAGAATTGAGTTTAAAAAATTTAACATCAATTTAACATCAATTTAACATCAAACATTATAAAACAGAAAACACCCACTGATTAGTGGTTGGTTGGATTTTATGGCATGTCAACCCTTGTTGGGTTATTTTATGCCAAAGACATTTTGTTTTATTCATTCTTCATGGGTACTCATTTTTTTTTTTCAAACTCATTTCTTTAAACACATTTTCTCTATTTAACTCATAGGTGGGACCCTAACAGATAATACCACTCCGGGTCAGAGTAGACCTGGGCCACTGAACTGTGGTATCCTGTTTAAATTTTGAATCACCACAATCTATTTGTTCTATTTAACCCATAGATGGGACCCTAACAGGTACTGGGAAATCATTTTTAATAGTTTGACAGTTGATCAGACAGGTGTCGAAGAACTTTTTAAGATCTCATTCAAAAAATGACATCATTGTTTTTGCACGTCTATCAATCGGGCATGCCTCATACAGACAAATCTTATTATAATGGAGATTGTGTGTGTGTTTGTCTGTAACCGAAACTATATTACTACTCAAGTTAAATTATACATTTGTTTAAAATAGAAAATTTGTTCTTTTACTGGTTTTTGCAGATGATAATCTGGGAATAAAATGAGGAAATTAATCTGACAGTATATGGAGAAAATGTAGAACAAACATGGGGGTGTTACAGTGGATGGAAATTTATTAGTCGTAGTGTTGATGTTCGAACATTTCGGTTCATAAAGAAACCTTCTTAAGGACAATGATACTAGTAATGTTTATTTTTGTTTTGCATGATTTCATATTAAAATTTTGAATGAAGCACATTAGTATACACTGTTTGCATTTAAAGACTAAAAACACAAAACACAATTTAAACAAAAAAAAAAGAAGTTTTGCATGATTTTAAAAAAAATTGCTTGTTTTTAATTTTGAAATTCATGGAATGTGCATGGGAGACTTTGTTATTTAAAAGGTTGTTATCGCATAAATGCATCCTGGCCTCCTGTCCTAAAAAAAAACGTTAAGCGGTGCCTGCTGAAAATCCAACCCGCACTACTATTGAACTCCCTAGCTGTTTGAAGGCATTTTTCCCAAAAGTTAATGCGATATGAAACCTATATTTTTACCTCGCCCCCAGT
>CM042179.1:49321388-49323888 GCA_023376005.1 Doryteuthis pealeii
TTAAGTAATGAACAGGTTTATTGCTGCTTAACTTTGGTGATCTAATGATTGGTTTGTTTTGTTTTACAGCATATCAACCTCAGTGGGTCATTTAATGCCGATAAAGTTTTGAAATAAATCAATTCTTAATGGATAATACAATTTTTTTACAAATACATTTTTCTATTTAACCCATAGATGGGACCCTAACAGGTACTACCACTCCGGGTCAGAGTGGACCAGGGAGCAATGGTTATGAATGGGTGCTCCACATTCCCCAAACCTCCAGAACTGGAACCTCACCATGGATAGAGTTTAACGTCATTCCCAGGACATGTAGACCCGCAGCCACCGCCTTCTAGCACCCATATGATAAAAATGGGTTGGGGCTTGCCATAAGGGCAATAGGGTTGGGAAAATCATATAGTGCTAGGGCTTGACATGACCAGCCGATTGATCGGAGGGGGTCTCTCCGACCGCCCGTCTAGCCCAAGATAGGGCCAAAGTGGAGTATTGCATGTCATGAACTGCTCATCCACCTGGGCTCTATCCTTAAGCATCACGGGTCGCCACCCACGGCCAACAGGTGGCCCCATTGGGGGAGTCTTACCCCTCTGCAGAGGTGCAGTTGGTGCATTCTAACGCCCCAGCCGACAGGGCGGGTGATCTAATGAGAACTGAAGCTTGCAGTATGACTTAATTGTAATCAGATGGCTTTGGCATGAAATAACCCACAAAGGTTGTGTTGTATCCTGAGATGTAGGATATACAGAATTGATAATAAAAACAGGGAATATGTTAACAATAACAATAATTGTTTTATTTATTCTCACTGACAGGGAATACAGTGGGATGGTTTTAGATTCAGTTCAGATTGATGTAGGATACGCGTGTGTCACGTACCGGGCTCGGTTCTTGTCTCCTGACTGTCAGTATTTTGTCTTCCTTTTATGAGAGTTTCTGATTCGAATTGTTAGGGGGAGATAACTTTCCCTAACAGGTTGGCATGCCATTAAACAAATTAAGAAAATTAATGTGTTATACATATTTGCTAATGTTAGTCCTGTTAAATACATAGCATTTCTTCATATGTTAATCGAGGGTGAGTCCTTGGGGTGTAAGGGCTACTGTTCTTTTACAGGATGGCTTTGGAATTAAATAACCCACAACGGTTGAAATGCCATTAAACAAAGAAACCAAATCAAACCATTAGTGATTATTATTGTGTTAGTTCCAGTATTTATCATAAAAAATGGTCCTAAAAATGAAATTGGTATTTGACCTTTGACCGTTGTCTAACAGGTTTACCAACCATGTCATTTTCTTCACTAGATTTTTACCTACTTTTAGAACAATGAGATTTCACTCATTGCTTTTTTGGCTCTCAATCCAATATGTGGCATCAAAACTTCAATATTATTTTTTTCTCTCCTATAAAAGCATGAATATTTGACCTAGCAAAATCTGGGTGTCTTGATCAAAGCTTTTATCATATTTATAATATTGATACCATTAAAATAATAAAGAGATAGAGAGAGGGGGTGATTAGTAAAGAAATTAAGTGTGAGAGAGAGAGTGAGAGAGAGAGAGAGAGAGAGAGGGAAATAAACTAAGAAAGAAATACATGAAGGAATAAAAACAGAGAAAGAAAAGAAGTAACAAAAGCGGGGGGCTGAAGAAAAGTGTTGAAAGAAAGAAGGCAGAAGTCCAACAGAATAGAAAGAAAGATAGAAAGGAAGAGAGAAGAAGAAATAAAAGGAAAGAGAAAGGAAGAAAGAGAAATAAACGAAAAAGAAAGAAAGGAAGGACGAAAAAGAAAGAAAGGAAGGATGAAAAAGAAAGAAAGATAGAAAGAAAAAGAAAGGAAAAAAAGAAAGTAATGGAAATAAAGGAAAAAAGAAAGAAAAAGGAAAGAAAAGAAAAAAGGAAGAGAAAGAAAGATAAAAGAAAAAGGAAGGAGAAAGGAAAGGAAATAAATGAAAAAAGAAAGAAAAATAAATAAGAAATTGTTTTGTGTGTGCTTAAAAAAAAAATTTTTTTAAGAGATGGTATGACGTATGTATGATATAACCATAGGAATTAAAAATGAAAAGAACAACAACTGCCAATAATTTTTTTTTTTGTTTTTTTTTTGTTTCAATATTTACCCAATAAAATGTTACTGTCACTAATTAATTTATCATAAACTAATATCCCTCTATTTTTTTTTTTTTATTCATTGCATTATCCCCACACAACCTAAAATCGTCATAACATAGAATAAATACACTCAAAATTTGAGCATGCAATGTTAGACAGTCATCATTGGTTTTTTAAAACAAGTTTTAATAAATACATACTGGTATTATCTATCTATATATAGTTTGTTTTATTTTAATATATATTTAAAGTTATCAGAACTAAGTTTCCATTTCAATTTTTTTATATTCTTTACTCCTTTAATAAATTTATTTTTACTCCTTTAATAAATTTGATGATTTTACTTATGATACAAACTCTCTGATATTAGATTTTCAACTCC
>CM042179.1:49326388-49334961 GCA_023376005.1 Doryteuthis pealeii
TATATATATATATATATATATATATGTTAAGAAAGGGAATGAATCCGATGGTATGTATTGTAATATTAAGAAGATGAAAAACACAGGTTAAAAATGAGTTAAGTGGTGGTTTTATTGGCCGATGCTGCAGTGTTTTCGATCTATTAATTAGATCATCTTCAGGGAATTTTGTTGGTATATGGAAGGTAATAAGAAATATTATCAACAGAATAAACGAGAAAAGCGAGTGATAGTCCCTTGTTTATCAGTCTGTTAAATTTTGAAATTGAAAAAGGAGACGGTTGAAAAATATGACGTCAAATATTCCTTTTACGGTGTGAGTATGGGACTGTAAGTGTGTTGTATCGACAAGAAAGCATTGTGCATTTTTTAGGTGTGTGGTTTGCGCGGTGTGTATAAATCTTTTGCGATAAATGACGCGAAACAAATCTCATGTTGTGTGTGTGTGTGTGTGTGTGTGCGTAAGCTGTCGTTTTATCGCAAAGATTTATACACACACGCGCAAACACAACACCTAAAAAATGCACCAATTTTCAAGCCTTTTTTTTCCATATATAGATATATAATTCCACATCATATGTCACCCTGCAAAAAAACAAAAAAAAAAAACCCCAGGGAATTAACTGAATTAATGAAAATTTTCAGTGTGATATTATTATTTTCAGTCAGTTAACTTGAACCATGTATCTTTGAGAACCTGTGTTATGCCTCAAAGAATACAGGTTCAAGTTAATTGACCTGAAAAAAATAAAAAGTTTTTAATAAAATACTGGTGTATTATATCTTTTATTCATTAATAGATCACACGAAAATTTCATTAATTTGTTAATTCCCTGATTTTTAGTTTCTTTGGCATCGTAATATACATGATGATTGGAATTAGGTCATTAAGTCAATTTAACCAAAATAGCATGCAATCTGATAATAACTGGGAAAATGTAAGTCTCTAATTCTGTCTCTCTCTCTATATATTAATATCATTTGAGGAACTCTCACTCTCTCTTTCTCTCTTCTATTGTGTACCCAATGTGAGTATATAACAAACAGTACTGAAACCTTATATTTTATTATTATTATTATTTAATAGCAATAAAACACCTCTGGGCGACGTAAATAAATATTGCCTGAGGGGATGGGAATTGAAAATCTAATATCAGAGAGTTTGTTTATCATAAGTTAAAAATCATCAATTATTAAAGGAGTAAAAAATTTATAAAGGAGTAAAGAATATAAAAAATTGAAAAATGGAAACTTTAGTTTGATAACTTAATATATATTAAATAACAACTATATATATGATAGATAATACCAGGTAATGTATTTATAAAACTTGTTTTTAAAAACGCAATGATGACTGTCTAACATTGCATGCTCAAATTTTGAGTGTAATTTATTCTATGTTATGACATTGTTAGGTTGTGTGGGGGATAATGCAAATGAATAAAAAAAAAAGAAAATAGAGGGATATAGTTTAATGATAAATTATTAGTGACAGTAACATTTTATTGGGTTAAATATTGAAACAAAAAAAAAAAAAACAAAAAATTATTGGCATTTGTTGTTCCTTTTCAATTTTTAATTCCTATGGTTATATCATACATACGTCATACCATCTCTTAAAAAAATTTTTTTTTAAGCACACACAAACAATTTCTTTATTTATTTTCTTCTTTTTTCATTTATTTCCTTTCTTTCTCCTCCTTTTTCTTTTTATCTTTCTTTCTCTTCCTTTTTTCTTTTTTCCTTTTTCTTTCTTTTTCCTTATTTCCATTACTTTCTTTTTTTCCTTTTCTTTTTCTTCTCTTTCTTTCTTTTTCTCCTTCCTTTTCTTTCTTTTCGTCCTTCCCTTTCTTTTCTTTTTCGTTTATTTCTCTTTTCTTCTTTCTCTTTCCTTTTTATTCTTCCGTCTCTCTCCTTTCTATCTTCCTTTCTATTCTGTTGGACTTCTGCCTCTTTCTTTCATACCACTTTTTTAGCCCCCGCTTTGTTACTTCTTTTCTTTTCTCTGTTTTTATTCCTTTCATGTATTTCCTTTCTTATTTATTTCCCCTTCTCTTCTTTCTCTCATCTCACTCTCTCTCTCTCACACTTTCCTCCCTTAATTTCTTTACTAATCACCCCCTCTATCTATTCTTTATTATTTAATGGATCAATATTATAAATATGATAAAAGCTTTGATCAAACCCCCAGATTTTGCCTAGGTCAAAATATTCATGGCTTTTATAGGAGAGAAAAAAAATAATATTGAAGTTTTGAATGCCACATATTGGATTGAAGCCAAAAAAGCAAATGAGTGAAATTCATTGTTCTAAAAAAGTAGGTAAAAATATAGTGAAAAAATGACATGTTGGTTAAACACTGTTAGACCACGTCAAAGTCAAATACCAATTTCATTTTTTAGGACGGCATTTTTAATGATAAATACTGGACTAACACAATAAAATCAACAAATGGTTTTGATTGGTTTCTTGTTTAATGCATTTTCAACCTTTTGGGTTATTTATTCCAAAGCATCCTGTAAAGAACAGTAGCCCCACAGCCCAAAGGACTCAACCCTCGATTAAAATATGAAGAAATGCTATGTATTTAACAGGACTAACATTAAGCAATATGTAAACAAATTTAATTTTCTTAATTTGGTTTAATGGCATGCCAACCTGTTAGGGAAAGTTATCTCCCCTAACAATTCGAATCAGAAACTTCATAAAAGGAAGACAAATACTGACAGTCAGGAGACAAGAACCGAGCCCGGTACGTGACAACACGCGTATCCTACATCAATTGAACTGAATCTAAACCATCCTGTATTCCTGTCAGTGAGAATAAATAAAACTTATTGTTTATTGTTTATCATATTCCCTGTTTATTATCAATTCTGGTAATCCTACATCTCGGATACAACACAACCTTTTGTTTATTTCATCCAAGCCATCTTGATTACAATTAGCAATACTGGAATGGCTTTCAGTTCTCATTAGAATCCACCCGCCTGTCGGCTGGGGCGTTAGAATGCATCCAACTGGCACCTCTGCAGAGGGGTAAGTACTCCCCCAGATGGGGCCACCTGTTTGGCCGTGGGTGGCGACCCGTGATCTTAAGGATAAGAGCCAGGTGGAGTGAAAGCAGTTTCCTGACATGGCAATACTCCACTTTGGCCCTATCTTGGGCTAGACGGGCGATCGGAGAGAACCCCCTCCGATCATCGGCTGGTCAGTCAAGCCCTAGCCAACATATGATTTTTCCCAACCCCTATTGCCCTTATGGCAAGCTCCAACCCCTTTTTATCATATGGGTGCTAGAAGGCGGTGTCCGCTGCGGGTGCTTACATGTCCTGGGAATGACGTTAAACTCTATCCGATGGTGAGGTTCCAAGTTCCTGGAGGTTTGGGGAATGTGGCACCCTTCATAACCATTTACTCCCTGGTCCACCTCTGACCCCGGAAGTGGTAGTACGCTGTTAGGGTCCCATCTATGGGTTAAATAGAAAAATGTATTTGTATTGTATTATCCCATAAGAATTGAATTTATTTCAAAACTTTATCGGCATTAAATGACCCACTAGGTTTGATATGCTGTAAAACAAAACAACCAATCATTTAGATCACCAAAGTTAAGGCAAGCAATAAACTTTCATTACTTAATTGGTGGACGCAAATAAAGCAAACTGGAACCTTTAATTTACAAAAGAAGTAACTTGATTCAGCATTTGTCATTTTCAAGAACAAGGGTTGTAAATACCCAATTTAAAAGGGGCAGTGGGTAAAGCATCTACTTAGGTTCAATACTGGCACTTTGCAATTCACGCATGAGTAGCACAGCTTGGATATGTGCAGTGAAGTGAAAGCAGCTGATGGTCAGTGTTAGCACTCCACCTCAAATACAAGAATGCAATCTCTCTGGTCTAGTGCTAGTGAAAAGGGCCATAGACTCCCTAGCTGTCTGACAGATTACCGACAATAGGTCACTCACCATTACTTGAACTTTAAAATAGCCAACCCATCACATGAGCACTGAAGTGAAGAGTGAGTGAAAGATGACAAAGGAGGAAAAAGTCAGACAAAATTGTGGAAAAGAGATATAACATAGTGAGAGAGAGAAAGAGAGGGGGGAGAGGAAAAAGAGGGAGAAGAGAGAGGGAAGAGTGTTAAAGACAAGGTGAAATGAAAAAAGGGGACATTATATATATATATATATATATATATATAAAGTAAAAAAAAGTAAAGTCCGTTCGGGCGGCTAAGTCGGTATCAGCCATGCACAAGGGAGTCTATCCCTTTTTCACTAGGCTGACGAGGAGATTATTTTAGCCGCTAATGTTGGAGTGCCATACCTACATCTGCTCCTTACTTTAACCGCACAGATCCCTGTGCTACTCATACGCTGATGGCCGAGGACCCGTATCGACTAGGAACTTGTGGTTCCTAGCCGAACGCCTCTACCGACTGAGCTAACCCGGCCCTATATATTATATATAATATAATATATATATATATATATATATATATACACACACACAAACCCTCACATGAAGCATGATGTCAAATTTCTAAAGGTTTGATTTCAGAGTTTTCATTCTCCTAGATTTGGTTACCTAACCAAGGTTAAAGAGCATAGTCTGCCCTAACTATTTACCCATAGTGGAGGAAGAGTAGTTAGATGCAAACTGTCTCAAGGATATTAGCGCTATGTGAAATGCAAACAGTTCTTTTTTGATAACATCAGAAAATACATTACTCTAATATATATATATATATATATATATTATTATATATTTGTCGGCAAAAACGTCAACATGCACTTGGAATCTAAAATTCTTTAAATGCACACCGCCTTTATGGACATCCCTGTGTGTGTTGTGTGTATATATATATATATATATATATATATAATATGAGGAAAGGGGATTGGGAATGAATCAGACAGAATGTGGTACGGAATATGAGGAACAACAAGGATAAAACTCTGAACAAACATATGTAGGATATATTTCGCTAGAGCTTTTGAGCTTGCTTCCAGTAGTTTTATTGGATAATAAATTATTTTAATTGATAAAACGACTTGATGAAGCTGGAAGGGCTCAAAGCTCTAGTAAATATATCCTCATACGTTTGTCTGGAGAGTTTTGGTCCTTGTTCCCATATCTCTTACTACACCACATATATATATATATATATATATAATATATATAAGGTGAAAGTATCCATTGACTAGTATGTTAGGGAAAATTCCTCTTTGGATCATCAAATTTCTTGTACATCCAGTTGCTCTATGCTGTGCACCTTTTTATAAGGTTTTACTCCGGGGGACTAATGTAATTAATTGATATTAATATATCAAGCATATTTTCTTTCAATGTCAAAATAAATTTATAGCCATGCTTTGTTAAAGTTTCTTTCTTATTGCAGAAGTATATATATATATATATATATATATATATATATATATATATATATATATATATATAGTGTTGTGTGTGTGTGGTAAGGTATCCAAAATGATTGGTAGTTAGGGGTGATTCATATTTGGATCTTCAAAATCTCACGTAAAACATACTGTATGCTCCTGTGTGCAACATATACCATACAAGGATTTTATAAATCCCAAGAGAGCTCAATGTATAATAATCAATAATTTAGATTATTATACAGGGCATATTTTAACTTTCCAAGAAATGAAACTTAAAACCCAAACCGCATCGCCTTTCTGTCTTCCCCGCTATTAAATTTTTATTTCAAACCGAAAAAATGAGTCTACCTCCTCAGCGGGTTTTACAAATATTCGTAAACCTGTCTGATTGAGGGTAGACTATTTTTTTTTTTCTGGTAATAAAAATAATAGCGGGATGACGTTTGTTAAGTTTCTTTTTTTTGAAAGTTATATTATATATATATTAGTATATATTATATATTATATATTATAATATTAAATTGAAGCAATACAATGCATATATAATAAAGACAAAAAGAATGTTTTTATGTCTTATCTTTCGAAGCATGGAACTTATCAGAGTTTATTTCAGAAAATGACGTGCTTATGTTTTTATTGTGTGGTTATAATTTTCTTATTTCTTTTCCTCTCTTTTCTGTCTTCTCCCCTTTATAATAGGGCGATAACTGTATTTCTTATATTCTCTTTTATATATTATAATTATATATATATTAATATATATTATATATATATGAGAGAGAGAGAGAGAGAGAGGAGAGGAGATTTCTGAATGTTAATCAAAACAAAAATTGAAAATAATCAGAACCACTCAACATTGTAGAGAAATGAAAACCACCAACTGTGTACTGTCAGTTGGAGGTGGAGATAAAGAAAAGAAAAAAGCAAAAATGATACTCATAGAGAATATAATTGTGTGTTGCCAGTAACCAATCTACAATATAGTCCTTCTTCTTTTAAATATTAAAAAAAAAAAAAAAAAAATGTTGGTTCCTTTAAAATAAAAAGGAAATCTTTACAGTTGGTATTTTCATCCAATATTTCTTAATTATAAACAACAGTTCTTGTTTCTTTGTAGCATCATTGCCAAGAAATTTTTTATTTTGGTATTTTAGATCTAAGTTTAAAACAAGTCAGTATTTAATAGAATTATTCTTCAGATAAAAAAATTCATTTTTACCCTAATCGGACAAACAAATAAGAAGCACACCACACACATTATATATATATTATTATTAACATTTAAACTCTGTTTTTTTCATTTTTCTTAATATACTAATACCGTCGGAATTCACTTCCTTTCTTCCACACACATATATAATATATAAATATATTATTAAGAGTAAAAGTGGAGTGAACCTGACAGTATGTAATATTTATGAAATGAAACACAAGATCATAAACCAGTAAATGTTTATTCACCTACCTGCAGGTGTTTCGATCTGTGTCAATAGATGCTTCATCAGGGCTGCGAATGATGAGGAGAAAAAAAAAAGTTATCACCAGATGTATATCATTTTAAAAAATCCAGAATGCTCGCAATTTTATCAACAATCAAAATAGACGTACCACCACAAGACAAAAATGGGTTCTTGAAGACTATTTTTTTCCCTCAACTACGAAAGCCCTGATGAAGATCTATGAAACAGATCGAAACACTGCAGCATGGACGATAAACTTACTCGTTTATGAACTTGTGTTTTTTCAAATTTTTCATAATTACATATAGCATATATATATATTATATATATGTGTGAAAATGGAAAGGAATTGATCCGACAATATAGGATGTGAGGTAGAGAAAGAATGTAATGGATTAAAGATTTATTCCGATATCACATTAATCGATATCACTTACACATGTGTTCGGGTTCAGTTTATTGTGTGTGAAATATTTCGCACACACAACATAAACTGACCGAAACATGTGTAAGTGTATCGATAAAGTGATATCGGATTAAATTCATTTATCCCTACATTTCTTTCTCTACTCATTTTTCTCATATATATATTATATATATATTATATATATATATCACACAGAGGTGTTTTAGGAAAAAAGATAATCCTTTTTTGGAATCTAATAACATAGCATTTCTCATTAACTTATTGGTCAGTCTATTGGAAGCACTAGTTCCCCGATAAGATCACAGAATTAGCAGCGTGTCCTGTTTCATATTTAGATGGGTGACACTTAGTAGGTAGGTACTGTAAGTAACTAAGGCCTGTGTACCAGATAGTGAACTGAATAAACTCATGACTCCAAACTTAACGCCTTCCAGCACCATATGATAAAAAGGGGTTTGGGATTGCCATTAGGGCAATAGGGTTGGAAGGCAATCATATAAGTACTAGGCTGACAATAACCAGCCGATTGATCGGGGGAGCCTTCCAACAGCCCTCTAGCCTAAGTAAGGGTCAAGTGGAGTGTTGCAAGGTCATCGGACTGCTCATCCACCAAGACCTCACCCCTAGCATCACAGGTCGCCACCACGGCCAACATGTTAGCCCCTTGGGAGTCTACTCCTCTGCTGAGTGCAGTCTGCATTCTAGCACAGCCAGACAGGGCAGGATTCTTGTGTCTAACAGACTACAATGGTGGGATGTCATGATAAACTTACCATTAGATTAAAGGGATTTAGACAGGCATCCTAAACTACAAACTCCATTTTCATAGCATTGTAATCTTAATGGTGCATATCGCAATAAATATGTCCTGGCTCCTGCCCTTCACTAAAAACACAAGCGGTGCTCTGCTGAAATCAAATACGCGTACTATTGATCCCAAGTTTGTTTGAAAGCTTTTCCGAAAAGTTAATTGCGATGGAGCAATATTTTAACCCCCCCCAGTCTTCCCACATGTAAATATTTTACCCTCCCATCTTAAGAATTTAAAGTTTTGAAAGTGTTTTTTATTGACAATAACTTTAGTGGTTTGAAGGCGTTAAAAGTACCTACCACCCAGGTTTTTTTTTAATCGACAGTAAATGTAATATTTTAACCCCCCGCACCCTTTAAACTACATTGTTTTTTTTTGTATTTCCCATTTTATCTTAATTCAAACTGGGGGGGCGAAGTAAAAATAGGTTCATTATCGCATTACTTTTTTTGGGAAAAATGCTTCAAA
>CM042179.1:49342561-49382561 GCA_023376005.1 Doryteuthis pealeii
ATTCAGTTTTTATTTACTGAGTTGCATGATTTGTTTGATATTTTCTAAAACATTTAGACACACATGACATATCACACACACAGATACACACAGACACACACAGAGGCACAGAGGCACACAGATACACACACACACACAGACAGACACACAGACACACACAGACATACACAGACACAGACACAGACATAGACACACATACAGACACAGACACACACAGACAGACAGAGACAGACACACACACACACACACACAGATACACAGACACACACAGAGGCACACAGACACACACACAGACAGACACACGGACACACACACACAGACACACACACACATACACACACATACACACACAGAAAGACACACACAGACACACAGACACACAGAAAGACACACACAGAAAGACACACACACAGACACACACATACACACAGACACAGACACACACAGAAAGACACCCACAGACACACACACACTCACACGCAGAGAATTTGAAAGATATAAGACACAAAACAAAATGGACGATCACTAACAACAGCTTCAGTTTCAGAAATGTTCTGTCGATGAGATTTTATCTCGGAATATCAAGAATAAATTACAGGTTAACAAACAACACCACTGTTACCTTATTTTCCTTTACACTTACATTGTGATAGCCTTCAAAACCAAACACAAAATATTTATTTTATTTTCTGTTACTCGTTGATTCTTGATTATTATTATTATTATTATTATTATTATTATTATTATTATTATTATTATTTTTTAATTTGTTTCATATTCTAATTATCTTTTTTTCTTATTTTTGTTTTTTTTATTTTTTGCTTTTATAAAACAAATGCTTTCTTTTATTGTTATCTTTATTTCTTGTTTGTTTTTTTCTTTGTTTATTTATTTTTTTAAACAATTTTTTTTTTTTTGAAAGTTGTCTCCACTTGATTTGTGATTTAAAAAAAAATTTTTTTTTTTTTTAACACTCAACATTGCTACTTCTTGTTTTGTTCATAGCTGTACACATTTGCAAAACCCTGCAAGATCGAGAAGAGGTCTTGCTTGGTTGTTTAGAAAACGAAGTATTCAAAGAAACACACAAAGGTAAAGACATGGTTGTACTTTTGTGAGGCTGTTTAAAGTGCATCTGTAATCGGAACATTAGCTACATAAATGAGAGTAACTTCCCCCTTGTTTGTATCACTTTGAGGAAGCCTTATGTTTTGGTCAGCCATTTTCATTTCACTGTAAATCTACACTGAAAATACGAATTTGTTCGAATCAATACAACTGCATGTTTTAACATGAAAATATCATAAAATGTGTTCTTAATTGTGCTTGCGCATTATTTGAAATGAACTTAATTGTTATTAAGAACACATTTTATGATATTTTTGTGTTAACTCTTAACATCCTGTTGAGAATTTTCTAAGTCTATAAAAATTTATAAAAATTTTTTTTTTTTTTAAATGGCTAAAAATTACCTTTTCATTTAAAATTACCTGTTATTTCCCTTGACTTCAAAATATGTTAATTATTATTGTAAATCTACACTGAAAATACGAATTTGTTCCAATGAATACAACTGCATGTTTTAACTTTTAACATCCTATACCACCTCATTCCACCCGGCTGGAAGTCACATTCGTTTTTACTAATCCACCCCAAACAATAGTCTTTGTTTAAATGTAATAATAAACATATTTTGAAGTCAAGAGAAATAACAGGTAATTTTAAATGAAAAGGTAATTTTTAGCCATTTAAAAAAAAAAAAAAATTTTTATAAATTTTTATAGACTTAGAAAATTCTCAACAGGATGTTAAGAGTTAACACAAAAATATCATAAAATGTGTTCTTAATAACAATTAAGTTCATTTCAAATAATGCGCAAGCACAATTAAGAACACATTTTATGATATTTTCATGATAAAACTTGCAGTTGTATTGATTTGAACTAATTCGTATTTTCAGTGTAGATTTGCGGTGAAATGAAAATGGCTGACCAAAACATACGGCTTCCTCAAAGTGAAACAAACAAGGGGAGGTTACTCTCATTTATGTAACTAATAATCTAGATTACCTATAAATCCTCCCCCCACCTTCTCTGCAATGCTATGTGGGTACCTTCATTATTTTTTTTTTTTTTTTTTTTTTTTTTTTTCATCAGCGACTGGACATAAAATAACGCTTAATTACTTCTCTATTGCAGTTAATCCTTGTTTGGGATTTTCTCAGCCTATGAACAATATTCTTTAGAAAGAAAAACAAAAAAAAAAATAGTTTTTAACACTTTATTGATAACTAATAATCACCTTGACCAAAATTCACGTTTACAATAAAAATTGATTTAATAAAAAAGTATTTGCTGAAATTAAATTTATTTTCATATAAGACACAAATTAAGTGTAGACATCTAATGTAGGTATTATTTGGTTTTGTTTGTGTTTATGATAAGCTTGATATGAATAGTTTTTTATATTTTGGAATGTTGTCCTCATCTTTATTGTGGTATGTATAAACACAATGTTTCAGGCCACTGTAACCTGCCCTGTCGGCTGGGGCGTTAGAATGCACCGACTGCACCTCTGCAGAGGGGTAAGACCCCCACCCCAATGGGGCCACCTGTTGGCCGGGTGGCGACCCGTGATGCTTACGGATAGAGGCCAGGTGGATGAGCAATACTCCACTTTGGCCCTATCTTGGGCTAGACGGGCGGTCGGAGAGGCCCCCTCCGATCAATCGGTTGGTCACGTCAAGCCCTAGCACCTATATGATTTTCCCAACCCTATTGCCCTTATGGCAAGCCCCAACCCCTTTTTATCATATGGGTGCTAGAAGGCGGTGGCTGCGGGTCTACATGTCCTGGGAATGACGTTAAACTCTATATGATGGTGAGGTTCCAGTTTTGGAGGTTTGGGGAATGTGGAGCACCCCTTCATCACCATTGCTCCCTGGTCCACCCTGACCCGGAGTGGTAGTACCTGTTAGGGTCCCATCTATGGGTTAAATAGAAAAATGTATTTATAAAAAAATTGTATTATCCATTAAGAATTGATTTATTTCAAAACTTTATCGGCATTAAATGACCCACTGAGGTTGATATGCCGTAAAACAAAACAAAACCAAAAAAAAAAAAAAAAGCCACTGTAACCTCAGGGTCTATTTTAGGTGTTTTTTTAATTACTTTAAATAATTCATCATCAGACGATAACCATGAATTCAGACAAAGTTTTTAGAGCTAAAAAGTTTCCACCAGTCCAAGCAGCATAAATTTAATATGTATTGACAGAAATGTGATTAGTTATAGAAAAAATAAAATGGAATAAAATTACTTATTCAATTTTTATATAATTTATGAGGAGTGCGTCCCGGTCTCCTGCCTCAGAATTTGCTACCCTGTGACTATTAAAATAACGTCCCCAGCTATGTCGGTGTTACTTGAAAGAAAACAACCAACTTAGGACGTTAAATGTATTTTAGAGGGGGCGCTTCTCTTTTTTGGCGTAATTCTTATTTATTTATCGTAATTTGTCGTAATTCTTGTTCATTTATAGAAATTTGTCGTAATTCTTGTTTATTTATAGAAATTTGTTGTAATTCTTGTTTAGATATGAAGATGGATATATAGTTTGGAATAGACTGAGATAAACAAACAAAATAATATAGATAGATATGAACAAATGGAGATAGATAGATATTTTCTACAAGTAAATGTATTTGGGGGGGGGGTCGCTTTTTTTTGTCGTAATTCTTGTTTATTTAAACTAAAAACAAGACATTAAACAAACATGAATAAAAGAAAATCTGAGACGACATAGCTGGGGACGTTATTTTAATAGTCACCGGGTAGCAATTTCTGAGGCAGGAGACCGGGACGCACTTCCTCATAAATTACCCTATTTTTCTATATCTAATCACATTTCTGTCAATAAGTCTGGTGGCATTTTATGCTGCTTGGAGCAACTGGTGGTAATGATATTTTAGCTCTAAAAACTGTCTGAATTCATGGTTATTGCTTGATGATGACTTATTTTAAGTTAATTATAAAAATGCCTAAAACAGAAGCTGAGGTTACAGTGGCCTGAATATTGTGTTTATACACACCACAATAAAGATGAGGACAACAGTCTGAAATATCAAAATTAATCATATCAAGTTTCTTTTCTACAGACAAATAAACAAATAACTGAATTGAACAAAATTCACGTTTACAATAAAAATTGATTTAAAAAAAACATTTGCTGAAATAATTATTTTCATATCAGTATTAAGTGTAGGCATTTAATATAGTTATTTTTGGATTTCATTCCATGAGTTTTTAATTTTATTTTTTAATTTTTTTTTATGGAATATATTTTGTGCCGGTGGTCATGAAAAAGAGAAGTCTCCAAATGTTTCATATATTGTATATTTTAAACTTTTTTCATAATTTGGGAGTGCAGAGAAAAAAAACAGTTTTAGGAACAAATTGATAAAAATGTTGATAAATGAATTTTGATATTATTTTGAATTTTTAGACTTTTGCCCTCATCTTTATCATGGTATGTTAAAAAAAAAAAAAACATTTTGGCTGCTATATTATCTGGCCTTCTTCAGTTGGTCCCTGCAGAAATGACCCAATTATGTAAAAAACAATGTTTTCGACGCTGTATTTAATTAATGGGCCAGGTTAGCTCAGTTGGCAGGGCGTTCGGCTAGAAACCACAAGGTTCCTAGTTTGATACCGCTCCTCGCCAACTCAGCGTATGAGTATCACAGGGATCTGTGCGGTAAAGTAAGGAGCTGATGGTAGGTGTGGCACTCCACCTCAGATGCCAAAAACAATCTCCTTGGTCTAGCGCTAGTGAAAAGGGGATAGACTCCCTCACTGATTGGCTGATACCGACATTAGGCCACCCCAACGACTTTATATATATATATATATATATATATATATATATATATATAAATTGATTAGTATTGCTGAAATTTCAAAGATAATATTTTGAAAGTTTAACTGTAAATTGATACAAAAATATCAATAATTTACCTTCATATCTTTTAATTATCAGATGCTAAAACAATCTCATTGGTCTAGCGCTATTGAGAAGGGGATAGACTCCCTCTCTGTGACTGGCTGATACTGACTTTAGGCCGCCCCGTCGATTTTACTTTTTTTAATTTAATTTATTATTATGTATTTTTTTAAAAATGATTGTGATGCTTCTCATGTCACTTCTTGGATTGATAGGCATGTAAAAACAATCACATGATTATTGGAATGAGATCTTCAAAAATTCTTTAACACTTTGTTTGCTCAACAGTCAAACTATTCAAAATGATTTTGCAGGTTGGGTCATTGGGCTTTGCTTGGAATTGAATAGACAGGGAACACCTGAAGAAGGCCCCAAAGATACAGCAGACGAAACGTGTTTTTACATACCACTATAAAGATGAGGACAACAGTCCCAAAAAAGAATCAAAATTATACACATAAAGCTATATTTAAAAAAAAAGATCAGACAAATAATAAATTTTATATTTTATATTTCACAATTATTCATTTTGACTTTTATTTTCATTTCTTTAAAAAAAGAAAGAAGAAATATTAGCATCTTGTTGAAACTCATTTGAGCCTTTTTTTTTTTCTACCTCTCTCTCTCTCTCCTCCCTTTCTCTCTCTCTCTCTCCCTTTCTCCCTCTCTCCCTTTCTCTTCTCTCTTTCTCTTTCTCTCTCTCACTCCTTTCTCTCTCTCTCTCTCTCTCTCTTCTCTTTCTCTCTCTCTCTTCTCTCTTCTCTCTCTCTCTCTCTCCCTTTCTCTCTCTCTCCCTTTCTCTCTCTCTCTCTTTCTCTCTCTCTCTCTCTCTCTCTCTCTCTCTCCTTTCTCTCTCTCTTCTCTCTCTCTCTCTCCTTTCCTCTCTCTCTCTCCTCCCTTTCTCTCTCTCTCTCTCTCTTCTCTCTCTCCCTTTCTCTCTCTCTCTCTCTCTTTCTCTTTCTCTCCTCTCCCTTTCTCTTCTCTCTTTCTCTCTCCTTTCTCTCTCTCTCTCTCTCTCTTCTTTCTCTCTCTCTCTCCTCTCTCTCTTTCTCTCTTTCTCTCTCTCTCTCCCTTTCTCTCTCTCTCCCTTTCTCTCTCTCTCTTCTCTCCCTTTCTCTCTCTCTCTCCTTTTCTCTCTCCCTCCCTCTCTTCTCTCTCTCTCCCTTTCTCTCCTCTCCCTCTCTCTCTCTCTCTCTCTCTCTCATTCTATCCTCTCCTCTCTGTTTTCTCCTTTCTCTCTCTCTCATCTCTGTCCACTTTTTTCTTTCTTTCTCCCCTTCTTTTTCTCTCACTTTCCTTTTCTTCCCCTCTCACTTTCCTTTTTCTTCCCTCTCTTTCTCTTGAAACATTTCTTTTTTCTCTCCTCTTTTCTCCTCTCTCTCTCTCTCTCTCTCTCTCTTTCCATTTTCTCTCCTCCCCTCTTCTCTCTCTCTGTCTTCTTTCCTTTCTCTCTCCCTCCTCCTTTCTTTCTCCCCTCCCTCCTCTCTTCACTCTCTGTCTTCTTTCCTTTCTCCCTCCCTACTCCCCTTTCCTTTCTCTCCCTACTCCCTTTCCTTTCTATCTCTGTCTTCTTTCCTTTCTCTCTCCCTACTTCCCTCTTCTCTCTCCCCCTCCCTCTTCTCTCTCCCTCTTCTCTCTCCTCCCCTCCTCCCCTCCTCCCTCTTCTCTCTCCCTCCTCCCCTCTTTCTCAAAACTCATTTGGGTCTCTTTTTTTTCTATAACAGAAAATCCACATATCAAAGATAATGAGGATAATAATATTGATAATGATAATTATAAAGATGAGGATAATGATAAAAATAATGAAGATAATATTAATAATGATATAATGTTAATAGTAAAATTAATAATGATAATTTTAATGATGATAATGATAATTTTAATAATTATAATAATATTAATAATGATGATAATAATATTAATAGTAATGATAATTATAAAAATAATAATATTAATAATGATATAATGATAATAGTAAAATTAATGATAATAATTATAATGATGATCATAATAGTAATATCAATAGTAATGATAATTATAAAAATGATAATAATATTAATAATGATGATAATATCAATAATATTGATAATAATAATTATATTAATGATGATAATGATAAAAATAATGATGATAATAACAGTAATAATAATACTTATAAGTTAGTTGATAAAGCAGCTGGCACAGATAACCAGGCTTCTTCACGGCAAAAGGAGATGTGAATTTGAGTCTCACTAAGTGCTTTGTTTTGATTAAAATCAATTAATTTTTTTTTTAATTAAAGAAAATACTTGTCAAAATTAATAAAGACTGAATAATTCTTCATTTGAAAAAAAAAAAGAAATGACTAAAATATTTTGGATCTTTTTGGAGTTAAAAACAGGTTAACTTGAAACCAAACATTTTTTAGACTTTATTTTTCCAATGCAAGTATCATTGGGAATGAGAAAAGTTTTGGTAAAATGGTCAAAATCTGGACAGTTTACCAAAACTTGTTGTGCTTATGGTCAAGTCCCATTGAAAGCACCAGTTCCCATTCAATTACCAAAGTTAAGCAGTGATGAGCCTGTTAAATACTTAGATATGTACCATTTAAGCAACAGCAGGTACTATAAGCAACCTGAGTCCTTTGATTATCAAAATAACTTGATTCAGCATTAAATGATCACTAGATCATCAAAGTTAAGCAGCAGTGAGCCTGTTCAATACTTAATTGGGTGACCATTTAAGCAACAACAGGTACTGTAAGCAATTTGAATCCTTTGTTTATCAAAATGACTTGATTCGGCATTAAATAACCTGAAAAGGGTTGATATACCATAAAACAACCAACCAAAACTTTATTGTTCCCCAATGATACCTGCATCAGAAAAATAAGATTTAAAAATGTTTGGTTTTAAGGTTACTCTTACTGTACCACTTTTAACCTGGACTATAAATGGTAAAATTGATTAAACCTAAATTCCACCTTCATATGTCACCCCACGAAAGAAAAAAAAAATACCAAAAATCAGGGAATAAACCGAATTTAATGAAATTTTCACTGTTGATATATTAATGAATAAAAGATATAATGCACCAGTTATTTTATTTAAAAACATTTATATTTTTTTCAGGTCAGTTAACTTTGAACCACGTATCTTTGAGGCGTAATACAGATTCACAAAGATACGTGGTTCAAAGTTAACTGACCTTAATAAATGTAAATGTCTTTAAATAAAATAACTGGTGCATTATATCTTTTATTCATTAATGTATCAACACTGAAAATTTCATTAAATTCGCTTAATTCCTTGATGTTTAGTATTTTTTTTTTCTTTTGGCAGGGTGACATACGATGGTGGAATTTAGGTTCGTTAAGTAGGATTTAACCATAAAATTCTGCATAAATGAGATATATGATAATTATAGATATGAATTATAAAGACAACAAAATTTTGTGACTTTCTTTGTTTGGCCACGGGACGTTATTTGGAGACCCTGTCTTAAAGGATTTAAGAGGATGGTCCAATTTTTTTTTTTTTTTTTTTCATTTTTTAAATTAAAAAAAAAAAAATGAAACTGTTCTTCTAAAAATAAAAAGAATTAGATTCTCTTTTCCTGTGGAATATCTTTTTCTTAATTTTTCTTGTTAACCTGGAATTTTGGTTGAATAACTTAACGTTAAGAATCTCTAATAATTCTCTGAAACTTTCTAAAAACAAATGATCTTGCTTTGCTATATTTGGTTTTTATAAAAAATGGACTCAAATTATCTGAAATAATAAATTAATGGCACATCTATATGATAAGGATATGATTTTTATATGTACACAGTTTTCATAAAGTTTCTTTACCTCATACTCCAGATATCACTCCCCTAGTCTTCTTTCTGTGGGGTTATGCTAAAGATATCATGTATCAAGCAAAAGATTATTAATTCCACTGTGATAATTAACGAGGCTACGCTACGGTTGAACGTGGCAAGAAATTGAGTACCATGTTAATATGCTTAGTACAACTAAAGGTGCTCATATAAACTTCAATATGTAAAAATGGAATAGGAATTGAATCCGACAATATGAGGAAAAATGAGTAAAGAAAAGAAATGTAGATGGATAAAAAATGAATTTAATCGATATCACTTTCACATGTGTTTCGGTCAGTTTATCAAAATGTATACGGATTACGCTATTATTATTATTAAAATAATCAAATGAAATTGAAATAATGATGATAATAATAATAATAATAATAGGAAAAATGTAAAAATATTCCGTACACAGAAAGATTTTTTTACGACCTTCATCAGAGTGAATTTTTATTTTAAAAAATAAAAATTTTATTTAAAAAAATAAAAATTCACTCTGATGAAGGTCATAAAAAAATCTTTCTGTGTATGGAATATTTTTACATTTTTCCTATTATTATTATTATTATTTCAATTTCATCTGATTATTTTGATAATAATAATAATAGCGTAAATCCGTATACATTTGATAAACTGACCGAAACACATGTGTAAGTGATATCGATTAAATTCATTTTTTATCCATCTACATTTCTTTTCTTTACTCATTTTTCCTCAAACTTCAATATCTACTCTTCATTTTGGAATAATTTCTTCATATTTGTCGATTCATTTGTTTTTGTAATATTTTTTTTTTAAGTTGTAAAGAGACTTTATTGACATGCTGTATGTTATTGAAAAAAAAAACGGCAAAAATATGGCACATTTTATCTTAGTTTTTTTTAGACTCGGAGAATAAATCAATTCTCAATCCAATAATAATATTGTGGGGTCTTTTTTTGCACTCACTCTGATCATTATATTTACTCAAGGGAGATAACTAATACAATTTTAATATAAAGTATCTCAAGGGAGATAAAATTTTAATATAAAGTAATTTCTTTAATTCATTATTTATAAGTTCTATAAATAAGATGTAACTTGGCATCAAGCTTACTGTCTGCCAATGGGGGCCTTTAAGTGAGCAGTCTATAGGAATAATTTTAATCTGATAAGGTTTTGGGAACTGCATGGTTATTAATCAAACTGGTCATTTTTTTTTTCCTTCTGTCTTTTTTCATTTTTACAACTTTTAGTTAAGGTTTTGTTTAGGTAACTTAGTTGTTTTTCATTAAAAAAAATTTATTTAGCTGTGTTATGAATTTTGTAATGAATTCAATTTAGAAATTTTATAGATTTCTGTATTTTCATCAAAAATTTATATAGTTATTTTGTAAATTTTATAACGGTTCAAATTATAAATTTTATGAATTTCTATATTTTTCATCAAAAATTTATACAGCTGTTTTTCATCAAAAATTTATACAGCTGTTTTTCATCAAAAAATTATACAGCTGTTTTTAATTTTTTAAAATTCACTCAGATGTTTTTCATCAAAAATATATACACCCATTTTTCATCAAAAATTTTATACATCCGTCTTTCATCAAAAATTTATACATCCGTCTTTCATCAAAAATTTATACATCCGTCTTTCATCAAAAATTTATACATCTGTTTTTCATCAAAAATTTATACATCTGTTTTTCATCACAACTGTTTTTCATAAAAAAAAAAATATATAGCTGCTTTATAAATTTTATGAATTTTTATATATTTTCATCAAAATTTATACAGCACTATTTTTCATTAAAAAATTATACAGAACGGTTTTTTGATTTAAAAAAAAAAAAAAAAAAAAAAAAAAAATCAAGTTGTTTGATGAATTTTATGAATTTCTCTATTTTCCTTAAAAGATTTTACAGAGATGTTTTTCATCAAAAGATTATACAAGTTTGACATCAATAAAACCTTTTTTGTATCTTTCAGAAATTTGCTACTTTTGATATATATATATATATATATATGGGAGAATATCTGCTTAATTTAAGTCAGACCTAATTTTTTGAAAGTTAATTCATTAATGATTAATTAGGCGGGATTTAACTACTTAAATGTAAGGCTAAACAAATCGAGAAAAATCAATCTCTGAATGTACATTTCGACCTATTAGGTCTCATCAGCAGAGGCGATAAAATTAAGATCGCCTCGCGAGGCAATATTTAATTTAATCGCTCTGCTGATGAGACCTAATAGGTCGAAATGTACATTCAGAGATTGATTTTTCTTGATTTGTTTAGCCTCACATTTAAGTAGTTAAATCCCGCCTAATTAATCATTAATGAATTAACTTTCAAAAAATTAGGTCTGACTTCAATTAAGCACATATTCTCCCAAATACTGTCAGCTGAAAATAGCTAGATTTGTTTACATTTACATATATATATATATATATATATATGAGTTAAGAGTAAGGAAATAAATCCGATGGTATATGTATAGATAAAATGGTATGAAAAACACATACGTTGTTAAATTGAATTTATTTTTACAACTTTTGCTAATATTTCGATTTCATCAAAAAATCTTCATCAGGCATAATGATATGAATTGTCCATATTAGCAATGCAAAAGTTGTAAAAATAAATTCAATTTAACAACATCCGTATTTTTCATACCATTTTATCTATCTATCTATCTATATATATATATATATATATATATATATATATATATATCCACTATAAATCTCAAATCCCCGCATAGTACAATAGCACTTCATTTTAACACCTTATCACACAACCTTACACACCTCAAATGCATTTTATTAGAACACGCATTTCCAACAACGCAATCTAGAAAACAATCAGAAACTAAATGGATTCTAAAATTACAAACGCACGTGAAGGGATTAAACGCAGACATCGGAATTCTCCGTTATTATAAATATTTCACAGACGCTGCCACTGTCGATAACAACAGAGACAAAGAAACCGTTGAACAGTAATAACATTTGACAAAGGGTATCTAACGAACCTGAAAATTTATGACAAAAAATAATTAAAAAATAAGTGAATCCAATACTCCATAAATATCGAGTTCATTCATTTATACATTTTTAATGCTTCATAATAACGCCCAATTTAAAAAAAACATTTTAAATATATATATATATATATATATATATATATATATATAGTGGGTGGAAGTGTATTTTAGGTTACAAGGTAGCAGATATATTAGTCAATTATTAAACTTAGGTGTGGTTATCACATTGTAGGAAATGAACTTAGTGAAGCCAGGTTCAAATCCTGGTTGAAGCTGTTTGCATCTTTCTTCTCCTTTTATACCCTTGGTGAAGGCATGAACTCAACTCTTCTCTCAGCCCTGTCAGCTGCGGTTTTAGAATACACAGGCTACACCTTTGCAGAGGAGTAAGACCCTCCCCCCACATGGGGCCACCAGTTGGCCATGGGTGATGACCCATGATGCTTAAGGATGGAACCCTGGTGGCTGAGCAGTCCATGACATGCCACAGTCTACTTTGGTCCTTACTTAGGCTAGGCGGATAGTTGGAGAGTCCCCCTCCTGTCAAGCAGCTGGTCACATCAAGCCCCAGCACCTAATTGATTGCCCCAGCACTATTGCCCTTATGGCAAACCCCAACCCTTTTTATCATATGGGGGTGCTAGAAGACAGTGGCTGAGGGTCTTCATATCCTGAGTGGTTAGTGTCATAGGAAATGGATTCATCGACCTGAGTTCAAATCCTGGACGAAGCTACAGTTCTAATAGCCTTGGGAAAGGTATGAATCCAACTATTCTCCCTCCAGCTATGGGTAAATAGCAAACTGGGCTCTTTAACTTTAGTTAGGCAACCAGTATAGGAGAAGGAAAACTCTGAATTCAAACCTGTTAAACTTCGCTTGGGGTGGTCACTACTAAAATAGGCTCAGTCCTAATTAGTGATCTATTTTCACTAATTTCACAATATAATTATCAAAATAAAGTGAACCTTGAATTTACCTTCATTAAAAATAAAAAAAAAAAATCGGGCTATAAAATTAAAATCTATGTGTTAAGGATTTTGACTATGAATTAAATACTCATTGATAAACTTATGTAATTCCTGAGGGTATTGTGATGTAATCAGATGTAGTTTCGGCTAAAGACAGACTGACACCAAATCTCCATCATAAGATTAAAGTAGTAATAATATTAATAATAATAATAACAACAACAACATAGAATACAAATAATCATTACTTTCCCCTCATGCTAGGTCTTGGTAGAGGGATTGGTACACACAACAGTTACACTGTAAACTAAACATAAAACATCATAAAAATATTCTTCAAGAGTAACAAATTTCTGAATGGATGAAAGACTTACTAACCGAAAATACCAAGAATTATTTAAAGACTAAAAGAAAATGTTTTTCTGTGACAATGACATTACCTAAATAAAATCTTGACTTATCTTTAGAGATACAATCATAAGTGGATTCATGCTTAGTAAAAATCTGTTTTCACCTGAGTCTCATCAGAGGATTACCACAGGAAGAAGAACTATGATAGCGAAAGAATGTTATAATCCAGGGTAATCACAACAATGTTTTTTTTTTCTTTTTGTACCTTCATCATTCTCCCAGGTCCACTCTGACCCTGAGTGGTAGAACCTGTTGGGATCCCATATATAGGTTAATTAGAAAAAATGTGTTTATAAAAATTGAGTATCCATTAAGAATGAATTTATTTCAAAACTTTGTCGGCATTAAATTGATCCACTGAGGTTGATATGCCGTAAAACAAAACAAACCTTCTTCATAATGACATTATTGCATTCTCTATCGTAGTTTTTTTTTTTTTTTCTGTGGTAATCCTCTGATGAGACTCAGGTGAAAAACAAAATTTATTTAAGGATGAATAAACTTATGACTGCAATTTTAATATTTCAAAAGCAAGAAACTACCCTGAATGCCTTATTGCAATATTCCACGAAATTGAAATGAACCTCCACCCCCCACAACCCACACACCCCCCAAAAAAAACCCTTGCATGCTAATAAGA
The DNA here is from genome assembly GCA_023376005.1 of Doryteuthis pealeii. NCBI lineage: Eukaryota > Metazoa > Mollusca > Cephalopoda > Myopsida > Loliginidae > Doryteuthis > Doryteuthis pealeii. Next base: position 49,356,460 of record CM042179.1, read on the forward strand.
CATTATAACATGATATTATAATACAATAAAAAATGAAAAAAAAAAAATGTTTTTTTGCATGAAGTAAAAAGTGAATGCTCCTCATGCTATCTAATAACAAAAACCAAGTTTTTCCACAACCTAATATTTAATTTGTGAATATATCTCTTTGTACGTGGTGTTCATAAAATCTTGCAGCAGTTTTAAAATTTAAAACTTAATAACTCGCATTGTACTAATGATAGAATCATTTAGTTAAAAAAAAAACATGAAAGTTTAACTCTTGTAGTTTTATTTTTTATGTATATTTTCTTTATTATATTTTAAGAAGATTGCTTTCTTTGTTGTTACATTTTAAATCTGTTGTAGGACTTTATAGACACCCTGTGTGTGTGTAATGCATATATATATATATATATATATATATATATATATAGATATAGATAGATAGATATGGTGTTTATAAAGTGTTGCAGCAGTTCTAAAATCTAAAATTTAATAATTCACATTGTACAAATGATAGAATCATTTAGTAAAAAACAAATGAAAATTCAACTCTTGTAGTTTTGTTTTTATGTACGTTTTGCTTATTGCATTTAAAGAAGACCACCATCTTTGTTCTTACATTTAAAATCTGCTGCATGACTTTATAGACAGCCTGTATAACCACAACAGCTGTCAAATTGGGAGAAATTGCTTTGTTTTTTGTGCCAAAATTAACTAGGAATGTCCTTAATATATATTATTATCATAGTTTTTATTAATTAGGCCAGAATCATTTACATAAAGGGGCTGGTTTAGCTCAGTTGGTAGAGCATTGGCCTAAGAATTGCAAGGTTACATATTTGATACTTTGCTATTTACGTTTTGGGGGAGACTCTAACACTATATGTTCTTCTGCTCCCCGGGGTGCACATAGGTGCAGTAAGGCATGTGTGTGTATATGTGAGCATGCCCATATGTATATGTACATGTACGAAAGATCTGATTTAGCTCAGTTGCTAGCGCATTGGCCTAGGAATCACAAGGTTCCAGGTTTGATACCAGTCCTCACTAACTCAACACATGAGTAGCACAGATTGGGTCATCTGATCTGTGCAGTAAAGTATCTGGGAGTTGACGGTAGGTGTGGCTTTCCACCTCGGCAAACAATCTCCCTAGTCTAGCACTAGTGAAAAGGTGATAGACTCCTTCACTGTCTGGCTGATACTGACAATAGGCCACTATGCAGACTTTACTATCTACATATGGATTGGCAGGATGCATACCTGTTAGCAACTCTGGATCTACGGATCAGCGATTTTTGTCTAGATCAGAAGGTCATATCTGCATGCTCTGCTTAGGGTCAAAGTGTCTCTCTCGCCAGTCCCTCTAAAATGTAAAATATTTACAGTGCTCAATGCCCCAAAGGGCAGAGCAATATTACAACATTCAATCAATCCAGCAGTGGTAGTACCTGTTAGGGTTATATCTATGTGTTAAACAGAGATTAGCATTTGGGTCATTATTGTCCTGGGGGTGATGCCAAACTGCATCAAGTGGTGAGGTATTAATTCCTGAGCTCTGGGGAGTCTGGAGTGCCCCTTTATTGCCATTATTCATATGCCCACTCTGGCTGTAGTGACAATACCTGTTAGGGTCACATGAATAGCCGCCCTGTCGGCTGGGGCGTTAGAATGCACCTCTGCAGAGGGGTAAGACTCCCCCAATGGGGCCACCTGTTGGCCGTGGGTGGCGACCCGTGATGCTTAAGGAGAGACCAGGTGGTTGAGCAGTCCATGACCTGCAATACTCCACTTTGGCCCTATCTTGGGCTAGACGGGCGGTCAGAGAGGCCCCTTCCGATCAATCGGCTGGTCACGTCAAGCCCTAGCACCTATATGATTTCCCCAACCCTATTGCCCTTATGGCAAGCCCCAACCCCTTTTTATCATATGGGTGCTAGAAGGCGGTGGCTGCGGGTCTACTCAAGCTAGAAACCTAAAAGACATCTTCAAGAATACAAACCCTGAAAACATTTTAAATTTTATTAAAAAAAGCAACCTTTTCAACAAAATATAACAGAACATAACCAATTATCTCCATAGAACCACTACTTTAAAGTCTGAAATCCAAAATAACCTTTTTGGCATTAAATGACCCACAGAGGTTGATATGCCGTTAAACAAAACTCAAACTCAAACAAACTCACATGAATAGGTTAATTAGATAAAATATATGAGTTTAAAAATGAGTTTAAAAAACATTTAAAAGATTTGAATACCCAACTGAATGAATTAAAAAAAAACTGTCCCTAACCATATTATGACAACCGTTTTCCATCAAAGAATATTGAAGCAACATCATTGTTAAGATCGACAAGAATACTTAGAAGAGTCCTGGAAACCTACATTGATAAAAAGATATATAAGCTCGGTTGAGCTGGTATTCCATACATCTGACATATAACTTAATAAAAAAAAACAAAAACACTTTTTACAATAGAAAAAAATTCTCATAAGTTTAAGTTTTAAGAAGTAAGTTTTATTAAATCAAAAAAAAAACTTGAGTTGGTCAGAATAAATTACTACCTCAGTCCTATACTAATTGTTGCATTTGCATATAAATGACATACGCTTACTGCAATATTAAGAGAAAGATAAGAAAAAAAGATTTTTTAAAATTTTATATATTATTCATTTTTCAGTTGCCACATAAAATATAGTTTTGTTTTTAGCATATCTTTGTTATCAGAACATTAGGATGAATAAATAAAGGATAAAATAATATTTTTTCTTTTAATACTTTCTCATGTTCTCATTTCATTCCATAAGATTTCCATAAATTTTTAGACATAACACTTTATTCATAAAAAAAGACATCAACTTTACCATCTAAAATAAATTTATCTTTTTAGAATATTTTGATTCTTTTTATTATTTTCTACATTACATTCTGTTTGGGATAATATGTGCTTAATTGAAGTCAAACCTAATTTTTTTGAAAGTTAATTCATTAATGATTAATTAGGCGGGATTTAACTACTTAAATGTAAGGCTAAACAAGTAGTTAAATCCCGCCTAATTAATTATTAATGAATTAACTTTCAAAAAAATTAGGTTTGACTTCAATTAAGCACATATTCTCCCAAATATTGTCGGCTGAAAATAGCCATATGTTTGATTACATTCTATCTATATTATATATATATATATATATATATATATATATATACTTATAATTTAAGTTTTCGCGTATGCTTCTAAATTATTTAGTTAAAAATCAATGGTAAAATGAATGAATGATGAAACAAAATGAATGAAATGATGTGGATAAATGAAAAATCCTTTCCAAGGGACCCCCCTCTCAAAAGTATTAGAACACTTTTTCAGAGTGGGGTCCCTGATAGAAAGTTTTTCTCATCTATTATTAGACTCCTTTGAAGCATCAAGTTAATATAATTATTTTATAAGTTATTAGAGAAGATAAAATATATATATATATATATATATATATATATATATTTGGGATTTAGTGGAAGAATATTCTCTTGAAATATTGGATGAAATAAAATGAAAATTAGTACATAACATCCAACTCAGTTTTACATATATTTCCCACATTACTGATGCTTCACACTAAATAAAAAAAGATATATATATATAATTTAATATACCAAGCGTGTTGGTAAATCCTTGCAGTGAGAAAAAACCCAGCAAATAGTTTGATTGTAAAAATATACTACCAAACATCAACTGGGGAGAAAAAAATTTTTGAAAAAAAGAAAAGACCAAGATAGTCGTACCAACAAAAAAATAATCTATTGGTACAGTATTTGTCCAAAAGAAAAAACAATTTATATGTATATATATGTATGTAAGATATATATATATTCATATAACCGCTAGGAGAATAGCTAATAAGTAAAAAGTGCTCAATACCTAAGTAGAGCAAATAATAAAGATAAATCTAATGAGTCAGATTCACATATATATATATATATATATATATATATATATATATATATATATGTGTATATATATATATATATATCTAATGAGTCAGACGAACCTACTATTAGTTTCGCTTAATGCTCTTCAGGGTTAAGATCTGATCTTAGCCCTGAAGATCATTAAGCGAAACTAATAGTAGGTTCGTCTGACTCATTAGATTTATCTTTATATATATATATATATATATATATATATATATATATTATAGACATATATGTGAATTTAGGCAAGTGGTAATGGTAGCTCCATCTAGATAGTCTTATCACAGAGCTAAATACAAGGTGTGACAGAAATACCTTCCACATTTTAAACTGTCACCTGTATGGTCTGCAAGTGAATTTAGGCAAGTGGTAATGGTAGCTCCATCTAGCTAATGTCTTACTATTTTTATAATTGCAATTTTATACCAGGTGTGGCAGAAATACCTTTCACATTTTAAACGGTGTTCTATATTTGCAAATGGATTTAGGCAAGTGGTAATGGTAGCTCCATTTAGCTAATGTCTTAGCGTTTTCTTTTTCTGATACAATTGTGGCTTGGACTGGTGCACACTGTGCATTTGCTGTTGAAACGTTTAAGACTGGTAAATCTCTAATTTCTGCACAGAACTTTTTGTGTTTATCTATACATATATAAAGGACAGTTGGTGTTTATGTATGTCCAGATGAGACTACAAAAAAAGACAATTAATGACAAAGTAAATATATATACACATTAAATAAAATATATATATATATATATATATATATATGAAAAAGTGAATGGAAGTGAATCCGACAAAAAAAAAAAAATATAACATAACATCATGTGTTTGTTTTTTCTAAAATATTTATTTTATATATATATATATATATATATATATATATATATGGCGCGTAGAATCGCTTGACAAGCTTAATTTCGCTAGGATGGTCAGCTGTGTACTGTGGCCGAGGCGATAAAAGTGTTTCACTAGTGTTTCACTGCGTCTGCTGAAGTCCCGGTTTCGATTTCTGTCGGAGGGAAATCGTTAGTATATACCGCTGATGAGACTTAATAAAGTCGAAACAGTCTGTACGGTATTCTACACATCGAGCCATCCTTTACTGGGATTACACTTGTCAAGTTCATTTTCTATAAGAAAAAGTATTGAATTTTATGCGATACATGCGTTGTAAGTGCCTTCAAGTAAAAATTTAATATATATATATATATATATATATATATATATATGAATGGAAAGGAAGATGACTTACCAGGGAAAATAATATCGAGTTAATCGTCACTTTGACCATCGATACAATAATTAACCAAATAAGTCGGGGTTATAAAGAATATAAGTGCTCAGTATGTTGTTAGATACAATATAATCTTTTACTCTTTTTATTAGTTTTGTCACTCTTCTTTGTATGCCTTCAAATCTTAATATTACACTCCAATTTCCATGTTTAAACACTGGAGTCCAGGCCTGATTACAATATTCTATATAGGGTCTTATTAAGGTTTATATATCTTTAAAACATTTGCTTTCCTTAAAATAATATTTCTAACTATCCAGCCAATCATTTGCTCTCATTAAAATGAATATTAACAGACCCTTTGTGAGTTAATACAGAATACTAATATATTACTAAACAACTTTAAAGTCCAACAAAGTTTCTCCAAATTTAACATCAATAACATCTTAATTTCATTATTTGGATTATTCGGACTGTTGTCCTCATCTTTATTGTTATCTATTTGGTGGTGCAATGGTTAGAGTCATAGGAAATGGACTCGTTGACCCGAGTTCAAATCCTGGACAAGTTTATTTGCATTTTACATAGCACTAATACCCTTGGGAAAGGTATGCATCCAACTATTCTCCCTCCAGCTATGGATAAATAGTAGGACAGACCAGGCTCTTTAACTTTGGCTAGGCAACCAGTCTAGGAGAAGGAAAACTCTGAATTCAAATCTTTTAAATTCCACTTAAGAAATTGACCTTGTGCCACATCCTACTAGTGTGGATGTTGGTAAATATATATATATAACAATAACAGATAACAATAAAGATGAGGACAATAGTCCGAATAATCCAAATAATACTAATTATCAAGCCTCATCTAAAAAATTCAGAGAAATAATGTAGATAACAATAAAGATGAGGACAATAGTCTGAATAATCCAAATAATACTAATTATCAAGCCTCATCTAAAAAATTCAGAGAAATAATGTAGATAACAATAAAGATGAGGACAATAGTCTGAATAATCCAAATAATACTAATTATCAAGCCTCATCCCAAAAATTCGGAGAAATAGTGTAGATAACAATAAAGATGAGGACAATAGTCTGAATAATCCAAATAATTCAAATTATCAAGCCTCATCTCAAAAATTCAAAGAAATAGTGTAGATAACAATAAAGATGAGGACAATAGTCTGAATAATCTAAATTATCAAGCCTCATCTTAAAAATTCAGAGAAATAGTGTAGATAACAATAAAGATGAGGACAATAGTCCGAATAATCCAAATAATCAAGCCTCATCTAAAAAAATTCAGAGAAATATTATCTTAATTTTACCATTGATAATGGCCAGGGCTTGGGTAGAACATTTTGGACAATATTTTTGACGTGATCAAACCTAGAATACACAGATATTGTGTAAAGATGAGAAAGAAAAATATCTTTTTAAAAAAAGAATGTTGTCTGTGGTTTTTAATGAGACATATCTACAAGAAAGACTGCTGCCTAGAAATAGCTTACTAATATATTGTGCAAATTTACTAATACGTTACTAATTAATTTTATTATCCTAAAACAATTGCAGGTGAGTTTTCAGTTAATTATTTTTTCGTTTATTTGATTTTTGCTTTTACTAGCTGAAAACCTGCCCTATATACAGGATTTCTAATTACATGAATTGGTCATGAATTCATTTGTCCTACTTTTATTGCAGCATTGAATACTTACTAGTGTTACATAATTATGGATCCCTAATATCTTTTTAAGGTAGTATAGAAATCCTTATGGCGATCAGTACAGCTGATGGCCTTGAGAGTGAGTAACAGCGTTTGACCTCACTCTCACCGTGCGTTCTGGGGATGGAACGTGAGAACGGTAGGCAATAGAAGCCCTTCCGTTTAAGGAGTAAGCAACTCAGTTAGTCAGTTGCAGAGTTAGGAGTTAGAACTTAGAAGCGAAACTAGCAAGATGTGAGCTGACTGCGCAGTTGTCTGGTCTAGGGGATCTGGAATAAAGTAACATCAAAAGTAAATCGAAGTCTTGTTGTTATTACTAAAAGCTAACAATGACACAAGGCTTCTGATAAGAAATGATCCCCCGACAAAGACCCGGAGTCCCCAAGAAACACCACGACAAGACCAGACCAAGATAGAAGATATACCAGATCCGGCCAGAAGAATAGAAGACGACAGAGTAAGAAGTAAGAAGGTATATAACACTAGTAATACTGAATTATATTCATGTGAGGATTTGTATTGTGCTGTTAGGTTCTAGTTGGACGGCCCATAATGGCCTGTCCATGAGTAGGTGTCCACAGGAGAACATCCTTGCTTCTCCAGCAGTGTCCAGCATGTCTTGTTCATCTTACTCGGATTGATTGTATGATAGGGGCCAAAAGAGACAACATGCAGTATCCTTATGCAACTCCCATTTAGCTTATTCTCTTATTGTTTTGTTGTAGCAACTGGTGCAGCCATACAGTAGCACTGACACAGCTATGGCTCAGAAGAATTATCACTTTATCTTATCAGTAAGATTAGATTTCCATATGATTAATAATCTGTCAATAGTAGTCCATATCTTTCCTGGTTAAATTAAACGTAACAGACCTAAATTCCACTATCATATGTCACCCTGCTGAAAGAAAAAAAACCCCAAAAATCAGGGAATTAACCGAATTTATTGAAATTTTCAGTGTTGATATATTAATTAATAATATATAATGCACTAGTTATTTTATTTAAAAACTTTTACATTTTTTCAGGTCAGTTAACTTTGAACCACATATCTTTGAGAATCTGTGTTATGCCTCAAAGATATGTGGTTCAAAGTTAAATGACCTGAAAAAATGTAAAAGTTTTTTTAATAAAATAACTGGTGCATTATATCTTTTATTCATTAATATATTAACACAGAAAATTTCATTAAGAAAATTTTGGGCTGACATATGGTGGTAGAATTTAGGTCCATTAAGTTTGATTTAACCCCTTTCCTATACATTTATTACTATGTGTTTTATGTATTTGATCCACACATATTTCATACAATATCTACTGTAAATAAATAAACCAATGAGGGAGTCTATCATCTTTTCCTTAACTCTAGACCAAGGAGATTGTTTTTGCGTCTGAGGTGGAGCGGCACATCTACCATCAGCTCCTTGTTTTACCATACAGATCCTTGTGCTATTCATACACTGAGTTGGCTAGGGCCGATATCGAACCAGGAACCTTGTGGTTCCTATGCGGTATCAGCCAACCAATGAGGGAGTCTAGACCAAGGAGATTGTTTTTGCGTCTGAGGTGGAGCGGCACATCTACCATCAGCTCCTTGCTTTACTGTACAGATCCCTGTGCTACTCCTACGCTGAGTTGGCGAGGGCCGGTATCGGACCAGGAACCTTGTGGTTCCTATGGGCCGCTCTACCGACTTAGCTAAACCAGCCCTTTGGGGGGTGGGGGAATGAATAAACATATATGTATGAAATGTGCTGGAAAAGTTTTTTGATCCAAGATAGTCCAGGTTAAAAATGGCGTGGTAAGAGTAACCTGAAATTGGACTTTTGTATGACATTATTTTTCTGATGCAAGTATCATTGGGGAAACAAGAAAATAGAAATATGATTAAATTTCTCTTTGATACCTGCATCAGAATAATAATGTCTAAAAATGGTCTGAATAAATTACCTTTATTGCACTATTAACCAGAACTAAACTGGATGCAAGTAACATTGGAAGACAATAGAAATATGATTTGATTTCTCTTGTTCCCCAATGATGCCTGCATCAGAAAAATTAGGTCTATAAATTGGTTTATCATTTTTTTCTCCCTTTTTAAAAATTTTTTTTTTTTCAAATTTCAGCTTGACTCGCCATCTTTTCATAAATAATCTTTGATTGAAATAACATATTCAGGATAATTTTTTCTTTTAAAATTGGATATTATCATTTGTGTCTTTAATCAATAAATGTGTGGAATTTTGTTTATCAATCAAATTGCATTTTATTTACTTTTATTGTTAATTGTTTTTTATATTATCATTACCATTGTTATCATTATCATTATCATCATTATCATCAGCATTATCATTGCTGTTAATATCATTATCTGCATTATTATTATTAGTAGTAGTATTATTATTTATTATTATTATCATCTGCATTATCATTGCTGTTAATATCATTATCTGCATTATCATTGACATTAATATCATTATCTGCATTATTATTATTATTATTATTCATTATTATTATCATCAGCTTTATCATTGACATTAATATCATTATCTGCATTATTATTATTATTCATTATTATCATTATTATTATCCATTATTATTATTCAGATCAATTATTATCTATTATTATTATATTAATTATTATCATTATTATTATCCATTATTATTATTATTTATTATTATTATCATCAGCATTATCATTGACATTAATATCATTATCTGTATTATTATTATTATTCATTATTATCATTATTATTATCCATTATTATTATTATTATTATTATCAGCATTATCATTGACATTAATATCATTATCTGTATTATTATTATTATTTCATTATTATCATTATTATTATCCATTATTATTATTTATTATTATTATCATCAGCATTATCATTGACATTAATATCATTATCTGATTAAATTAAGTATATTATCATTATCATCAGCATTATTATTATCATTGTTCCTGTAAGATTTTTAATAACAATGAAGATGTCATTTTTAAAATTTTTTTTTTAAAGCAATTAAAATCTAAGAAGATGAAAGAAAAATTGTAATAGCAAATGATTTACAATTTTCATCTAAGAAAAAAAAATAAATTAAAATTTGCCATTCTAACATATAAAAAAAAATCCTCAAACAAAATGGCCGACTTCAATAGCATTTTCTCTTTTAGGTTAGTGGCATGAAGAGATCGGTCTTTGTTGAAAGGAGAATGTAAATTTAGATTTGATTTAGAGTTTTCTTATATACACCTTTCCTGCATTTTTGATCTGAGTGAGTTGCAACAATAAGCAACACAAAAATGAAAAAAAAAAAAAAAAAAATTAATATCATGAAGAGGTTAAGATATTGAATAATTTTGATTTTTTTTTCAGCCTGTTTTGCTCTTTTTTGTGGTATGTTTAAACACAATGTTTTAGCCACTGTATCTTCCAGCCTCCCTCAGGTGTTTCCTTGTGTATCCAAGCATAGTAGTAATGATCCAATATAGGAAATCATTTTTGATAGTTTGACAGATACTATTTGTCTGAATTCTTTTTAGATGAGCTATGATAATTTGTATTATTTAAATATAATCAAATTATCAAAGTGATAATTTGTATTATTTAGATTTTTCGGACTGTTGTTCTCATCTTTATTATTTATAATAATAATAATGAAATTTATTGTGTACAGTACTCAGGTGCACCACAACTCATTAAAGTCTCATGTCAAGTACACAGAATAATGTATTAGTGTCAGGAACATGAACAGCATACAGTAATAATATACATGTATGTGTACAGTGCTCAGGTGCACCACAACTCATCAAAGTCTCATGTCTAGTACATAGAATAATGTATTAGTGTCAGAAACATGAATAGCATACAGTAATAATATACATGTATGTGTACAGTGCTAGGTGCACCACAACTTATCAAAGTCTCATGTCAAGTACATAGAATAATGTATTAGTGTCAGGAACATGAACAGCATACAGTAATTATATACAAGTTCAGCCCCAAAAAGTACTTGTACTCGGTCATGGTTAACAGAATGAGAACAGTCTACCCTGTGGATTGAATAAAGGGTTCAGTTCAAAGTTCTGGGATTCTGTTATGAACTCTCCCAAATTTTGACAAGAAACACCTGAAGAAGGCCGGAGAGCACATTGGCTGAAATGTTTTGTATATAAAAATTAAGATGAGGACAACAAAAAAATCTAAATGATACGAGGTTAAGATATATATGGTATTCACCAACATTATTTAATTTATATATTGATAATTGCTTGGATACTAAGAGAAAAAGATTTTAAGAACAATGCTTATGTGCAAACCCTATAGATGCACAAAATAGAATACTTTTAGTGCGAACACACACACACACACACAAATTCCCCAAATTTAGTTTTGGCACAATAGTTATGGTACACGATTGACCTAACACCCACCTACACTGGCAATTTAAAACTAAGTTGGTAACCATTCACTCTATAGCTGGTTGGAACATTTGTGTATGTAGTGTATATATATATATATATATATATATATATATATATGTGTGTGTGTGTGTGTGTTGAAAAAATAAATAAAGGAAAGAAAATCTTGAATGGATAAAAATTATTTATTATCCATTCAAGATTTTCTTTCCGTTATTTATTTATTTTTTCTTTCCTTTATTTATCCTTTCAACATATTGTCGCTTCCATTTTTTCAACTTACACACACACATATATATATATATATATACATATGATAAGTATGTAAACACGATGTGTTTGGATATGGCTTTTTGCCGACAATTTTTTGGAGAATATGTGCTTAATTGAAGTCGTACCTAATTTTGAAAATTAATTGATTAATAATTAATTAATTAGGCGGGAATGCCTATTTAAATGTAAGGCTAAACAAATCGAGAAAAATCAATCTCTGTTTGTACATTTCAGCCTATTAGGCCTCATCAGCAGAGCTATAGATAGGAAGACCGCCCTGTGTGTGATTCGACAGTCCGGTTTCGAATCACGCACAGGGCACTCTTGTTTAGCTTTACATTTAAATAGGCATTCCCGCCTAATTAATTAATTATTAATCAATTAATTTTCAAAATTAGGTACGACTTCAATTAAGCACATATTCTCCCAAAAATATATACATATATATATATATAAATAGTCATCCACAGGCACTATGTTTCAACATTTCATGTCTCTTCAGTGTGGCTAGACCCAGCAACTACCTCTAGTTGGAGAAAAACCCAACTGACTTTTCATCAGTCTAGTTTCTTAATCTCTTGGTTGTCAGCAGCTGTCAGTAAGGGGCAGTGTTTTAACTGATAAATGCATACATCAGTGTATATATATCTTATGATCACTAGAGTTCAAATCTGTAAACAAGACGAGCCTTGCTTTGTTACACTAGCGATGAAAGTGAATTAAAGTCCCTCATAGAAAGCTCTACCGAGTTCCAGAGAGAGAGAGAGAGAGAGAGAGAGAGAGAGATGAATTATATTATTATATATGATGTGTTTATGTATGTATATATATATATATATATATATATATATATATATATATATATGTGTGTGTGTATGTGTGTATATATATATATATATATATATATATATATATATATATATATATATATATATATATTATATTATGTGTTTGTGTGTATGCATGTATATATATATATATATATATATATATTTATTATGTGTTTGTGTGTATGCATGTGTATATATGTATATAGAAAGAGAGATTATGTGTATGTGTGTGTGTGTATGCATGTATATATATATATATATATATAGTTAATTATTGTATCGACGGTTGAAGTTATGATTAACTCAATATTGTATTCCCTGGTAAGTCATCTTCCTTTTCATATATATATATATATATATATATATATATATATATAGTATATAGTGTGTACAGTAATAACCTACTTTTCACCAGAAAGATCAAAATGTACTTATAAAGATTTGCATATATACTTTTTTTTTTTTTTTTTATTATATACATATACAGAGTATTATAGATAAATGAATAAATGGATACCTTGGTGCAGATATAAATTTATTTTGGCAAAGATATGCAGAAATAAATTTACTTATAATACTCCATATATATGTTATGTTCATGAAGTCAACAGCACAGACAATAGCCATAGGACAACTGATTGACAGTCGAGACGATAGTGTATGGGTATGATAAAAATCTGATGGAATCACGGATGATGCAATATTTTCAATACCTAACAAATTTCCTCATACACTCTGAAAATAGATTGATATTACTGCACACCATAGCAAATGATCTAATCTGAGGCAAAAATAGAAATCGATTACATCCTGTCTCTCCAGTGGGTTAAAAACTGACCATATGGTGAAACAAATTCACCCTCCACCATTGGGTGGCACTTTTTGGATAATCCTGATTGTGCTGCAGCATATAACCCCTTAATTTTCACTATCTTGGCACCCTCAACCAATAAGTTACACCTAGCTGTACTCGAGGGGGCCCTCCTCATCAACAAATTCCTTCCTGCTCTTTGTATACAAAAGAAATTTTATTCCTTATTCTTTTTTAGTCCTACCATTCTTAATCCAACCAACATAAAGAATATATATAATATATATATATATATATATATATATATATATATATGAATATGATATAATGAAAAAACAAAAGATGTTTACAACTGAATAGGCTCATCAGGAGAGAAGTGTGCAAACCGTTTCGGGACCAATCTCTCTCTCTCTATATATATATATAATATAAAGATTTTTGAAGGCAATTTACAATGCAATATGTGTTGAAAATTATATTTATTTAACTTTTTTTATTTAAAAAATTTTTTTTTTAAATTCTGAGCGAGGCTAAATTTATAGTAAAAAATTAAAAGAATTTCGAACAATCTCCACGAGCGCAGGAGCAGCCGAACCGAATTAACATCATGGAAATATCCGATTCAACATCACGGAAGTAACCGAAAAAGAAAAAAAAAATTTTCAAATATACGGCGTTCCTCAACTTCTTAAAACAACAGATGATTACAACATCGCTGTGGGATAAGTACTATAAAAAAACACTTTCAATAACTCTGATGATGGAATTTTATTTCCGAAAATATTTAGAATTAAAAAAAAAAAAGAAGTTAAATAAATATAATTTTCAACACATATTGCATTGTAAATTGCCTTCAAAAATCTTTATATTACACATACGCACAATGCTTCAAAGATACTATAAAAAAAGCCCTTCATATATATATATATATATATTATTTATTACTTACATATTTGAATTGTGACCCATGATGCTTAAGGATGGAACCCATGATATGCAACACTCCACTTTGCTCCTTATTTAGGCTAGATGGGTGGTTGGAGAGATCCCCTCTGACCAATCAGCTGGTCATGTCAAGCCCTAGCACCTATATGATTGTCTCAACCCTATTGCCCTTATGGCAAGCCCAACCCTTTTTATCATATGGGTGCTAGAAGTGGTGGCTGAGGGTCTGTATGTCCTGGGAATGACAGACTCTACCTGATGGTAAGGTTCCAGTTCTGGAGGTCTGGGGAATGTGGAGCACAATTGCCTAAAAGGTATTACCACTCTAACCCAGAGTGGTAATACCTGTTAGGGTCCTATCTATAGGTTAAATAAAAAAATGTGTTTATAAAAAACAAATTGAGTATCCATTAAGAATTAATTTATTTCAAAACTTTGTCGGCATCAAATGACCCACTGAGGTTGATATGCCATAAAACAAACCAAACCAAACCAAACCTATATATATTTTTTTACCATATTGACTGTAAATTATTTGTATTAAGAATAGTTACTTGAAGCTATAATTGTTTACTAAAGATTGTTATTAGTTATTTGAAACTATATTACTGTGCGCAAAATAATTTAAAACCAAAAAGGTTGAAATGTCTTTTTGTTTATTTGTATTTAAACACGACATAAAAAAATTTTTTTTCTGTCCCGTTTTCTTCTTTTTTTTTTTTTTTTTTTTTTCTGTCCCTTTTTTAAATTTTTTCCATCCTCTCTCAACACAGGAGTGTAAGTATCAACGAATCAAGCTGTTCCGGTATCCCAGGACCTTTCAGTGGAAATATCGAAGATCTAGAAACAAGCTACTTAGAATATTTAACTGATGCACATAAAAATTTGCGGAAATGTTGTAACGGATGTCGTGAATGGTCAGCCCCTTACGATGGGGACAAGCCATCCTCGTCAAGTTTAAACACTCTGAATTTCCTTACACCGAAAAAGGCGGTTCCTGAAAACTCTAATGGAACTACAGAAGACAAACCAACTTGTCCAGATTCAAAGTTTGACCAGTGCGAAGGAACCGCAAAGGATAACAGCTTGAAATTATTATCCCACGGAAATTCTTTGTGCGGATACGTTAGACTTGCTTCCGACAAGGAACCTTCGGAAGTTACCGATTCTGGAACCATTATCGATCATCCGCTCAATCATGTATCTTCCTCCCCGCCTCTGGATTCAGTTGTTGTTAAAACAGTGGGTCCGTCTCCATCGTCAACTACAGAAAACTCAGAGAGCGGATATTCTTTGGAAGCTCTCAACAACTACACGGTGATAAATCAACTATACAGCCTTCTTTTAACGTGCGACGATTTGGATTCGTTTTTAAAGTTTCTCGACCGTGTTGATATTGGTATTACGGAAAACGAAAAATGCGACGAAATCTTTACGTTTATTGATAACCTTTTTTCTGGTTCAACGAGTCTTCGGTACTCCCATGGTGCTCACGGTAACGCAGGACAAGGCAAAGCAGCTGTGGGTGCTGGTAGTAAAGACCTGATAACAAGCACTTGTTCAGAGTCGTCTACGGATATCAGTATGGAAAACCAATCACCGGCGCCACCTGCGGACGAAGAATCCATGGCCATTACCAATTCGGAAGAAAGTGATAAAAAGCTAAATTCAGAAGACGAGAGTAGTCAACAGACAGTGACGTCATCCATGGAGATTTCTTCCACATCGACTATTCTATCCCAGAATTCTGCGGACGTAACAGTATCCCAGTTGAATGGAATGCCATTCGAGATGAGTGCGTGTAGGACTTTAACGACACTACCTCAACAAACTGGCCAGACGTCTTCAGAGTCTAACCCTTTACAGACCGCTACTAGCATGAGCAATTCTTTGCATATGTTTGACTTTGCAAAGAAAAGCAATTCTTTGGAAACAACTGCAACGCCCTCTCCGAATGGAATAAGTGCCTCCAAGTATACGTCTGGACCACCCAATATTGGTAAGTAATTTTAGTTTTATATATCTTTTCTAAAAATTAGTATATACTGAATAAAAATAGAATTATGTTATTTGTATTATTCGGACTATTGTCCTCATCTGTGTCTATTGTCACTCATATGTGACACATAGCATAGTTATATATCTTTTCTAAAAAATTAGTATATACTGAATGAAAATAGAATTATGTTATTTGTATTATTCGGACTATTGTCCTCATCTGTGTCTATTGTCACTCATATGTGACACATAGCCTAGTTGATAAAGGACTTAGGTTAAGACAGTTCTAAGTGACAGTTATCTCTAGACTGCAGGTTCAATCCTGGTCAGGGGCAGCAGTAACATAGAATGATAATTAACACAGCTTAACACCTGTACCCCAGCTATGGTTAGCGGAATGAGAACAGGATACCCCTGTGGACTGAATTAGGTCTAACGTTCCGTGATGGCTCCTGATTATGACAAGAAGGTTTCCGAGTCCGACAAGAAATACCCGAAGAAGGCCGGAGGGCACATCGTCCGAAATGTTGTACAGATAACAATGAACATGAGGACAATATGTTCTACTTTCGATTTCTACATATATACATATATATATATATACTAGCAAAAGTACCTGGTCCATGACTGGACTAAAAAATATAAGGAACACCAGAGAGTGAGTGAGGAGAAAACAGGAGTTAGGGAGAAAATAAGAGGAAAATGATTAATCAAATTTAAAAAATCGCCAAGAATCTGTATACTAGAATGTTTGTTTGTTTTAGGATTTTTTTCATTTTGTTTACAATTAAAATATTATTTTTTAAAATACATTTGATTTTTGTTTAATTAATTAATTATATCCCTTAATCAGTAGAGATCAATAACCAAATTTGGTGTATTTCTTAGTTATGGGAATATTAATGTGTATGCTAGATTTCGAATCCGAGTGACATCCTGTTTTGGAATTATACATCAACACGTACATACCAAACTTCCTTTTATATATATAGATAAGGTAAATCCAGTACCAGTATCTTTACTAACACAACAAAATCCAATCTCTTGCACGATTCCCAGTGGATCGCCTTTGCCACCCAGTCGTGCCTCATTCTAGTTTGCTGTATCATCAGTTTGTGGCTGCTTCCACACATCCAACAATTGCTGTATATGAAGTAATATAAAATAAAGTATCATCAAAAGTTACTATCTTATTATAATGGAGATTGTGTGTTTTTATGTCTGTAACCGAAACTATGTAACCACTCAAGTTACAATTCACTTTCTTATTAACGTCACATTCTCCATGACTTTTACTTAAACCTCAATTATTAGTAAAATTGTTTCACATTATTAATACTGTTGTCCTTACCAACATACTAATATCATCCAATTGTATTTATATATACAAGAATATAGTGGTTTACAGTGTGAACGGGAAGGCTAATTTGCATATTGATCTTAAAAATTTGATTTTAATAAATATGTGCTTAGTATTATTAACTTCTAATTGTTTGGTTTTATATTAATGAATATGAGCAAAGAAGAAATAACTGCAATTTTATTCTTTACTTCCTATTTTAACTAAATAGTTAAATTAGGGAAATCTACCAATGAAAGACGGGAGTAATGGAAAATGATGGAAGAGTTAGTTTCAAAGTTATTCTACTTTTTGATTATACCCCCCTCTGTTTTAAATAATTTTATCTGTATTCTTTTTTAGTTTCATTAGTCTTTCTAATTTAACATATTTCATTACATTAAAACTTAAATACGTGCGCCCGGAGGGTGCATATATTTGCTAGTACTTATAATATAATAATATAAAAGAATTTATATATTTACAACACTTTCTACTGTTAAATATTTTTGGGGATAAATCTTAATTTAAAAATCTTAATTTTTGGGGAAAAATCTTAAATTTCGGGGATAAATCTTAAAAGAAATCCATTAACAAGAAGAAATAACTGTCATTTTATTCTTTACTTCCTATTTTAACTAAATAGTTAAGTTAAGAAAACTCAGCAATGACGTAGTGATGGAAGAGTAAATTTCAGTTCTTCTATTTTTCGATTATACCATTTGTTTGAAATCTTTTTATCTGCATTCTTATTTAGTTTCATTAGCCTTTTCTAATTTAATATATCTTATTACATTAAAACATAAATACTTGCACCCAGAGGGTGCATACATTTGCTAGTATGTATAAATTTATGAGAAAAATATGTTTTACTTTTGATTTCTATGTATATACATATATATATATATTCTTTCTTTCTCTCTGTCTTTTTCAGGCCCTCTTTTATCAGCCTTATTGTCAAAGTTAGAAAGCATGATTCAAAATTCCCTCCATGTTAATTTTCTGTTGACTGGACTAATCTCTCGTCTTGCAACTTATCCACACCCCCTACTCCGTTCATTTCTCTTAAATCACAACCTGGTCTTCCAGCCATCAATTAAATCTCTTGTACAGGTGAGATCATTAATACCTTTTCTTATTTTTCTTTTTTTTTCTTTCTTTTTCAACCATTTGATTTACCTTGATTCTTTGTTCTTGGATACCCTCTACCTGGATTCACAAAATTAATATGGGAAATTGTATAAAATTCAGTTATGAGTCTTTCTGTGTATACAATTTCTCAACTCTCATTATTTAAAAAAGACAACATCAATCACTACCTGGATTCACAAAATTAGTACGCACAAAAAAAACAAAAAAAAAAACATTAAGCACAAGACATAATCAGAACTTTACCCTCTACCTGGGTTCACAAAATTAATATGGGAAATTGTATAAAATTCAGAGCATGCCTGATACTCTCTGAGTGCTACTCCCCAGATTTGGCTTGGAGCAAATGTTTTGTTCACATGATATACATGCTGCAAAATAACACATGCCAAAATATTGCAAAACTTTTTACTCGCCCCATTAATTACTAAACTTTAATCAGCCTGGCTCAAAGCAATAATGGAGGGTGGGGGAGGGGGCATATTTTTAATTTGAACTTTAACATTATTTAAAAAAGACAACATCCATCACTGTTCAGACAACAATCTTTTCATCTTAATGTCCTGATGAAGGTTTATGAAAAAACCGAAACATTATAACGTTGACAAGAATAAATTCATGTTTTTGAAATACTTTATTTTTCTATTTTCTACATATTGTTGGATTTATTTCCATGTTTTACCCCCATATATATATATATATATATATATATATGAGTAGGAGCTTACCGGTGGGTATGGGTACAATCGTTGGGAGCGCACAGAATCCAGGGGTTAAAACCGTGAAAAAACAAATACAAAGCGCTCAATACAATGTAGAGTAAAATTTATTTAAGAAATGGATATAAAGTAACCTACTCGAGTTTCATCATCTGAATTGTCAGTGTTACATCCGCTGAATTAATCGAGTTTTCGATTAATATCAGTTGATACCACGTATGTCTGTTATATATATATATATATATATATATATATATATATATATATAACGTATGTCTGTATATATATATAACAAACATAAAAAAAAATCTTATTTCCTTCGCCGAGGAGCATAAGGCCCCGGATGTGTCTGTTATTATCCACTCAGCGACTCACTTGCCTCATATGGCAGTAGTCGCCTCAGTATCAATGACAAGGTTAATTTCGCATGAGTTTCTCGGTGCTGTACCATGGCTGAAACAGTATAGTGTTTAACTATCCTGCTGAGGTCACGGTTTCGATTCCTGACGGAGGGGAGTCGTTAGTATATATCACTGATGAGACTTAATAAAGTGGAAACAGTCTGTACGATATTCTACACACCGAGTGATTCTTTGCGGGATTCACTTGTCATTATTATTATCTTCTATAATTATCGAATTTATGCGATATTCGCATTGTAGTTGCCTTCAAGCAAAAATATAAATAAATATGTATATATATATATATATATATACATATCTAAGTTTCTTGCATATGCAATCATTGGACCAATAACCACATAGATGAGAAACTGACAGTAACCAAGTGCTGTTGATTCTGTGTTTATGCTCTAACTTATATATATATATATATATATATATATATATATATTATTATTTATATTTTTGCTTGAAGGCAATTATAATGCACGTATCACATAAAATTCGATAATTATAGAAAATAATCTTGACAAGTTAATCCCGGCAAAGGATGGCTCGCCATGCAGAACACCGTACAGACTGTTTCGACTTTATTAAGTCTCTTCAGCGATGTATACTAACGACTCCCCTCCGACAGGAATCGAAACCGGGACTTCACAGGCATAGTCAGAGACCATATCCGTTCGGCCGCCGGTACATAGCGAACAATCCCTGCGAAATTAACCTTGTCAGTGATACTACACGCCTCTACCATAGTAGGTAAGTGGACGTTTATTAAGTAGTAAACAAATCCGGCCGTAAGCTCTTTGGCGAAGTGAATAAGATTTTTTTGGATGTTTGTTTTTATAGAAGCATTGTTGAATAAATTATTATTTATATTTTTGCTTGAAGGCAATTATAATGCACGTATCGCATAAAATTCGATAATTATAGAAAATAATCTTGACAAGTTAATCCCGGCAAAGGATGGTTCGCCATGTAGAACACCGTACAGACTGTTTCGACTTTATTAAGTCTCTTCAGCGATATATAGTGTGTGTGTAATTGGGCCACATTTTTTTATTCAGACATATTTGGTTAAATAGTATAGACATCTTTTGGGGCGGAGGTCCAGTGGCTTCAGCCCTGAACCACATAAGTTAACATTGTTGATCCCAATGGGCCATCACCCCTGGCAATACCTGCCCCTCGATTTAAAGGGGCAGGGCTGGATTTACTTCCTGGTGCCTGAGGCACACCCCTTGAGTGAGGATGCTGACAGGATTAACATATTTTTGTATCCACCTCCTATGAGCTTTGGTTTGTGGTTGGTCCCACATTAATAGGGCCTTGTGCTCAACCCATATACGTGGGGTACATGGTAAATATGGTAAATATAGTATAGACAGCTTTTGTCTACATATTCTGGTTTAAATCCTTTCAAGTCATATTCAACAATATTCAACCAGAATTCGCTAATACACTTACTTATTTGTTCCCAAGTGCTTTTGGCCCCGTCATTGGAGATGTGTATACTGTAAAATTTCTTGAGCATAAATTAATTATGGTAAATTTATTAACCAATTCTGGATGGATATTGTATCTTTGCCGTTTGGAATCTGAATGATAATTTTTAATCATCTAGATTTTTGATATCAATATAAAATATAACTATGACATATTAATTATCTTTCACTCCTTCCTAAATAGAAACATCAATATCATCATGGATTGCTGTTAACTATGAAATACTAATTAAGATCTTTCACTCCTTCCTAAATAGAAGCACCAATATTATGGACTGCGCTGTTAACTATGAAATGCTAATTAGAATCCTTCCCTTCTTCCTAAATTTTTATAGAGCATTCGGCTAGAAACCACAAGGTTCCTAGTTCGATACCAGTCCTCGCCAACTCAGCGTATGAGTAGCACAGGGATCTGTGCGGTAAAGTAAGGAGCTGATTGTAGGTGAGGTGCTCCACTTCGGAGGCTAAAACAATCTCCTTGGTCTAGCGCTATTGAAAAGGGGATAGACTCCATCGCTGATTGGCTTATACTGACATTAGGCAAGGAAGCATGTGGTGTAATGGTTAAAGTCATGGGAAATGGACTCGTCACCCCGAGTTCAAATCCTGGACGTGGTAATTGCATTTCACTTAGCGCTAATACCCTTGGGAAAGGTATGAATCCTACTCTCACTCCAGCTATGGATAAATAGTAGGGCAGACTGGGCTCTTTAACCTTGGTTAGGCAACCGGTCTAGGAGAAGGAAAACTCTGAATTCAAACCTGTTGAACTCCGCTTAAGAAATTGACCTTGTGTCACATCCTGCTCGTGCAGAGGGGTTGGTAAATATATATACTGACATTAGGCTGCCCCATCGACTTGAAAGCAATGGGTTCAAGGGTTGTCTATTGTTTTTTTTTTTGTTTTTTTTGCCATCTAAATATTTCTAGAAAAATTAACCATTCAAATTCTTCTTTTTTTTTTCTTTTTAATACTTTTTCACATATGATGTACACACAGTGTCACACACACACACCACATGTACACACACACTCTCATACACACCACACATGAAACTCTCTTTACACACACACACACATGAACACTCTCACACACACACACACACACCATATCCGCACACTCTTTCACACACACACCACACGGAAACACTCTCTCACACACACACATATACACACACACACACACACATATACACACACACACATACACTAACACACATGCACACTCTCTCTCACACACAAACATGCACACGGTTAAATCAAACTTAACAGTCCTAAATTCCACCATTGTATGTCACCCTGCTGAAATAAAAAAAAAGTACCAAAAATCAGGAATTAACCGAATTTAATGAAATTTCAGTGTTAATATATTAATGAATAAAAGATATAATGAACTAGTTATTTTATTTAAATTTTACATTTTTTCAGATCAGTTAACTTTGAACCACATATCTTTGAGGCA
This sequence comes from Doryteuthis pealeii, assembly GCA_023376005.1. Taxonomy (NCBI): domain Eukaryota; kingdom Metazoa; phylum Mollusca; class Cephalopoda; order Myopsida; family Loliginidae; genus Doryteuthis; species Doryteuthis pealeii. The sequence continues at coordinate 49,379,233 of CM042179.1, forward strand.
TAACACAGATTTTCAAAGATACGTTGTTCCAAGTTAACTGACCTGAAAAAATGTAAAAGTTTTAAAATAAAATGACTGGGGGTGCATTATATTTTTTTATTCCTTAATATATCAACACTGAAAATTTCGTTGAATTTGTTTAATTTCCTGATTTTAAGTTTTTGTTTTCTTTTGGCAGGGTGACATACAGTGGTGGAATTTAGGTCCATTAAGTTCGATTTAACCCCAACACACACACACTATTACACAGAGTATGATTTTTTCAAGATGAGTAATAACCTGATTATTTTCCCTTTGCAGGTTTTGTCGTCAGTCCGACATAAAGTTGATCACTATTCATGTGCCATTCCTAACTTTCCGCAGCTCGTAGCAAAGGCACGACAGTCTATGAATTTGAGAATTTGCATGTACCCAAATGATCAGGACGGAACGGTGCCATTACCAAGAAATACTTCTTCTCCTGGTCTTTTACCAAAGAGCAAATCAGCTGAATATTGTTACACTTCTCACAGAGGTAACATTTTTATTACTCAATTCAGATTTATGAAAAAAAACAAACATTGTAGGACATCTAGGTGGAGCTACCATTACCACTTTCCCAATTCATCTTTGTTGAAATTTATGAAAAAAAAATATTGTAGGACATTAGCTAGGTGGAGCTACCATTACCACTTTCCCAATTCATCTTTGTTTGAAATTTATGAAAAAAAAATATTGTAGGACATTAGCTAGGTGGAGCTACCATTACCACTTTCCCAATTCATCTTTGTTGAAATTTATGAAAAAAAAAATATTGTAGACATTAGCTAGGTGGAGCTACCATTACCACTTTCCCAATTCATCTTTGTTGAAATTTATGAAAAAAAAAATATTGTAGGACATTAGCTAGGTGGAGCTACCATTACCACTTTCCCAATTCATCTTTGTTGAAATTTATGAAAAAAAAAATATTGTAGGACATTATCTAGGTGGAGCTACCATTACCACTTTCCCAATTCATCTTTGTTGAAATTTATGAAAAAAAATATTGTAGGACATTAGCTAGGTGGAGCTACCATTACCACTTTCCCAATTCATCTTTGTTGAAATTTATGAAAAAAAAAATATTGTAGGACATTATCTAGGTGGAGCTACCATTACCACTTTCCCAATTCATCTTTGTTGAAAATTATAAAAAAAAATATTGTAGGACATTAGCTAGGTGGAGCTACCATTACCACTTTCCCAATTCATCTTTGTTGAAATTTATGAAAAAAAAATATTGTAGGACATTAGCTAGGTGGAGCTACCATTACCACTTTCCCAATTCATCTTTGTTGAAATTTATGAAAAAAAAAATATTGTAGGACATTAGCTAGGTGGAGCTACCATTACCACTTTCCCAATTCATCTTTGTTGAAATTTATGAAAAAAAAAAAATTGTAGGACATTATCTAGGTGGAGCTACCATTACCACTTTCCCAATTCATCTTTGTTGAAATTTATGAAAAAAAAATATTGTAGGACATTAGCTAGGTGGAGCTACCATTACCACTTTCCCAATTCATCTTTGTTGAAATTTATGAAAAAAAAATATTGTAGGACATTAGCTAGGTGGAGCTACCATTACCACTTTCCCAATTCATCTTTGTTGAAATTTATGAAAAAAAAAATATTGTAGGACATTATCTAGGTGGAGCTACCATTACCACTTTCCCAATTCATCTTTGTTGAAATTTATGAAAAAAAAAAAAATTGTAGGACATTATCTAGGTGGAGCTACCATTACCACTTTCCCAATTCATCTTTGTTGAAATTTATGAAAAAAAAAAATTGTAGGACATTATCTAGGTGGAGCTACCATTACCACTTTCCCAATTCATCTTTGTTGAAATTTATGAAAAAAAAAATATTGTAGGACATTATCTAGTGGAGCTACCATTACCACTTTCCCAATTCATCTTTGTTGAAATTTATATTGCAATTTATCTCAGTCTTTATCTTATCAGTGAATTTCTTTCATCTTTCATGTCTTTAAATTTTATTATAGACAAGATTTGTGTTTATTTATATTACAGGAGCTGGCAGAAAACACTCTTTCTTCCAACCATCAACAAGTAAGTGCTGAAATTATTATTTTTTTTTTTTCAGGTTAAAGTTAAAATGTAGTACAAGGGTTATAATGCTGTGATCAAACAAAGCATTATTGAATTATTTATTGGAATTGGATACAGATTCTTCTTCTTGTTGTGAGCTTGGATATCTGGGGCGGTCGGTATGGGGGTCATATCTATCTATCTATCTCGGGTCTATCTATCTATCTCGGTCTATCTATCTATCTCGGTCTATTCATATCTATCTATCTATCTCGTCTATTCATATCTATCTCAGTCTATATCATATCTATCTATCTATCTCGGTCTATCTCAGTCTATTCATATCTATCTCAGTCTATTCATATCTATCTATCTATCTCGGTCTATTCTATCTATCTATCTATCTCGGTCTCTTCATATCTATCTCGGTCTCTTCTATCTATCTCGGTCTATTCATATCTATCTATCTATCTATCTATCTCGGTCTATTCATATCTATCTATCTATCTATCTATCTATTTTGGTCTATTCATACGTGATACTATGGTTGAAGATGAACATGGTCAGAATAAATAAATAAATAAATGAATAAGAAAGGGAATAGGTTAAAGCCAGGCATAAGTAAAAGGGGTGGGTGGTTGACCTTTTTATGAATCCAAAGATTAGGTCGTAAAGTTTAAAGAGACTTGTACGACCACCATGAAATGGGACCACTTGATGATAATATCTTAGGCACCCAGGTATTAAAAGCAAAAGGGAGTTTTTATGAGAAAATCTCTTTTGAAAAAATTAATGGTCAAAGTATTGATGACGTAGGGTCTGAAAAAATATTTAATTACTTTAATTTTAAGGGTTAATGACGACTAGAAGTCTGCGATTTATTTAAGTGCTGGCCATCTGTGTGGTCCGGAGAAGATGGTTGGGGGAAGGGGAATTTGACATAAATACAGAAATAAACTCGAGCACTAAGCCAGTTAGAACTCGGCCGTTGAAGTGTTAAGGTCGCCGGTAGGAATAGCCAGTAGCAGCCAGTTGGATAGACAGCGAAAGCATCACACACACCCTTCTTCCATCCACGTCTTGTTTACAAACACTTGTAGTTGTTGTTGTTTGTTTTTATTTAATCCTTGTGACTACTGTTTCTGACTCATGCCTTCAAATTGGCCAGCGCAGGGTGTTACAACATTTGGAGTCTAGACATCGTGCATTGAAGGTGCAGAGCGCAGAACAGGTAGTCTCACACATATCTATCTA